>JARFJB010000512.1:1615000-1647500 GCA_036346205.1 Vesta saturnalis | reverse complement strand
TCAACGTCAACGTCAACGTCAACGTTAACGTTAACGTTAATGTTAATGTTAATGTTATTGTTAATGTTAATGTTAATATTAACGTTAACGTTCATGTCGATATTGATGTCGATGTCGATGTCAATGTCAATGTCAATGTAATGTTAATGGTAGTGGTAATAGTTTTGGTAATGGTAATGGTAATAGTAAAGTAAACTGTAATTGTAATGATAATAGTAATGGTAATGGTAATAGTATTGGTAAAGGTAACGGTAACGGTACCAGTACCAGGAACGGTAACAGTAACGGTGACGGTCACCTTGACCATGCCTTGATTTGGTTTCTGTTAGTTCGCAATCACTCAAAAACCTGAAATGCGATTGCATCCAAATTTGGCGCAAATATTTAAAACCTAATATCCATATCGGCACTAATTTGTGATTGAATTGACTGGGATATTAGAACGTGGGGAAGTTTTTGTAGTTGACTGACTCAATTCTTTTCTTATTGTGAGGGCAGCGCTTGAAGCATGCTTAAATGTAACTTCTAAATGTTACAACACAGAATTTCTAAACAACACATAAAAGGGTACCGGTAGGTTCGGATGGCTGTTTTGAATGAGAGAGACGTAGCAATCTGTAAGCATCTTGCATCATATTTGGGTTAGGCTGAGAAAGAATCAGTTTAAGCATAACATGATGGCATAGGAATGCTTGATTTAATGTTATTGTTTTAGTTATGGACAATATAGTCATCGGTACATTAAATTCTCGCTTGTCGAGAGATATATTTGGTGATTATTTTTTATAAATTATCAGAATGTGTGACAAATGAGGAAAGAAGTTGCAAAGTATTTAGTTTGGTAAGAGCATCCTTTGAGAAGCCTAGATATCCTACAAAAGAAGTGTGCGGAGTAATTACGGTTATTTGGCAAAAAACAAGTTACTTTTCTAAAAAAAGTAAGCGAAGGGTAGCATGAATGTACTGTGGGAATTGTGGAAACGAGATCTTTGAGTTCAATGGTTGCATAAGCATGATTTGTTTGAACAATTTTTGACATTTTTATTCAAAATAAATCTAATATATCTTGGGAACCAGTTGAAGGTATACGTTTGCTATGTTTTGGCTGTGGTTATGTGTATAGCCAGTCTAATCCGGTACGCCCGACCTCCCGTGTGCGCTTTAATCGATATCATAGCAACTGGAGATTTGCATTTCTTATTTTGACGATAATGCGGGTGTTATTAAAAGCATTTTTGAGAACATTTCGAATGTATATTTCATTGACCCCTACAACTTGAGGTCAATGTCCATTTCGTGATTGCAGGATTAACGGGTTCAACTATACGCAAAAATTTCCAAATTGTCAGCCGAGCTAGTGAAACTGTACTAATACGATTTACTGGGGATTCGGGAGGTAATCGGTTCGATCCCTGTTACCGGCGGCCTTCTTTGGGGTTGCCCTCATACACATGTAGCGGCATGATCACTCTGCGACTATTCAGGCGAATGCTGGGGTACTAACTTCCTCCACAGAATCCTAACTCCGTTCCTTCCTATCCTATCCTAACCACACCCATACTTAACCCTGCCATCCACACATAGTTAACGTATGTATGCTTGGAAACCATGGCTGTGGATAAAGGAGCCTGGAAAGACCGACCAGCACGCCCTCCCCCTTGGGGGATGGAACCGGTTCCTTTTTCCAAACTGGCAAATACTTGAAAAGGTAACATTTCGTCCAGAGACTAGGTGGGCGAGGTACTTTTTACAATATACTCACCGTAGCCGTCATCAAGGTTTAAATGCCAGTCTTCATAGAATGTTTTATCTAATTTATTATCAATCATATGTAAAAGGAAAATTTGGAATAATTTCATTACAAAAAAGTACAGATTTTATTGGGGCTTAAAGATATTAATAGAAATCAGTTTTGTGCCTGGTTTAATGCTAAATTGGTATTTGATAGAAACGTCTTAAAAATATCATTTTCAAGTTACATTAACTTGAGACCGCATTTTCAATTATCATCATAGGCGATGGTAAACATCACATTGAGTAAAATTTGACATGTGTTTTTGCAGCTCCGGTATTTTCAGTCCACAGGACCATACCGAGCATTATTAAAAACGCGAAGGATAGTGCATGGAAAAGTGAAAAGGCTAAACAAATCCAGAGTAAGAATAAAGCGACAGTAAGTCCCGAATTAGTATAATTTACTATAAATAAATCGGGTAGGGGTTATAAAGATGAGTACTAATGCTTAAAATTGCATGTAACAAACAACTGATAAGAAATTGCAAGATACTATTAGGGACTATGCCGAATTTTAGAAGATAGGCAACACATCGTACATCGTAGTGTGCAGGTTTAAAACCAAAACCGCTGGAAATGGAAAATATTGAAGAGTTAAAACAAATAAGCAGCAGATTGAATAGAATTGATACGAAGCTAGAACAGATAGCCAAGGATGCAACGCAATTAAATTAGAGAATAAACAGTTGAAAGAGACAATAGGAAAACAGGAAATAAGAATTGAACACTTAGAGAAAGAAGCTAGAAAAAAGAATTTGTTGATAATAGGAATACAAGACACATAAAGAGAAGAAATGAGTAAAATATGGGAAAAAATATCTCTAGTGATGTTTAATATAGGTATAACTGAAAATGGGTTACACGACTATGCTAGATTAGGAAAGTGCAAGGTAGGAAGAAAAACGCCCATACTCATTAACTTAAATAATTATATTAAAAGAAAATTGAAATACTAAAGAAAGCAAAATTATTAAAGAATACGGAGATATAGATAAACGAAGATTTTTCGAGAGAAGTACAGGAAGGGCGCCAGAAATAAATACCAATAATGAAAAAGGCGAGACAAAGAGGACAAAAAGTGGTGCTAAAATACAATAAACTGATTATAAATACCAAAGTACAAAGACTCGAAGAAATAAAAATGTAAATACAACAGCAAAAGGATAAGGATAGATAAGAGAAGACAAGTTTTAGAAATAAAAGAATAGTAAGTGTACAAGGACCACGAGAACAAAAAACTAATTAGTTTAGGTACGGATAGGAAAAAAGGAAACCTCAAAGACAATGGTAATGGAAATGAATGGGGACACCAAAAGGAAAAATTAACTAGCAGAATAGGATAAAGAAACAACCAGGAAAGGGGCGGGATATGGGTAGAGATAATGAAAACAGTAAGAAAAAAGGGGTAACTGATAAGGAAGCATTATGGAAAATTGGTACATGGAATATCAGGAGCATAAGTGGTAAAGAGAAGGAGCTGGAAGAAGAATTTAGGAGAACAGGTTCAGATTTTTTAGGTATAACCGAATTTGACAAAGTACCAAGAGAAACAGTGTGGAATAGCCTAAAGTCGAGAAAGATAAATAGAAAGCTGATTAAAAGTATGTATGAAAATTCATGAAACGCAGTCAGAACAGGAAATAATTTATAACGAAAGAAGGGCTGACGCAAGGAGGGTGCTAAACCCTATACTGTTTAATGTCGTAATTGATGATTTAGTGAAGGAAGTAAAAGGAAAAGTTATAAAGCTTAATATGGGATACCGGAACATGGAAATGGTAGCAATTACCGAAAGCATATAGTTATACCAAGATTAGAACCGGCACGGGAAGGCGTAACCGAGGGAGCTGTATGTTTGCAATGTACATTCATATACACAAAGAAATTCATTTGGCGGTCTTTTCAAAATTGTAAACAGAAGAAACTATGACATACAGTTTTGTAACATTGGTTGCCTAACTACCAGTATATCTGTTATTACAGGAACCAGATTTATTGTTATAATTGTATTTGTATAATTTACAGATACAGACATTTCAAAGCAATTCAAATTGAAAATGTAATGTTAACAAAGATTAATTAAAGCAAGTTTCAAAGTAAATGTTATAGATAATGAACTTAATCGATCCAAACATTTACGTTTATGCACGAGAAAACTCCAACAACCAGTTATTTTTTGTTGATCGAAAAATTCGATGACATTCCGAATGATATTACGTGCTTCGGAGTGAATGACCTTTCCACGCGAACTCATGTTTTAGTACACCTAAAACAACACAAAAGACAATTAAACTTTCTTAAATTGTTATAAAATAAACAACATACACTTGTAAACTTATTTAATAACATACATGCTAATAAATTGTGACAATGACAACATATTTACTTACCAATATTTATGTATTAATAGATGACAAGCGTCTTTAAAAAGACGATTTAGTAGGCAAGAGATGAAACTGGAAGCAAAATGAAATACAAACAAACAAATTAAGGAAAACTAAAAAGCGCGAACTGACAAACGAATTTTTAAAATGTGTATTTTACAGAGAGTGTACACTAAGTAAATCACAACCGCTGATTGGTTGTTGGCGTTTGTTATTGGAATTAGTTGATATATTTTCCGTGTCGCTTCTATGCTTGGCGGCACTGTTTTGCTGACGACTTAGTAATATATACAAAAAACAAACAGGGTGTGCAACATAATTTAGACACTTGGAATAATGCCCTAAATAAAATAAATCTCAAAATTAATGTGGAGGAGACAAAAGTAACGGTTATTGGAAAATGAGAAACAAACACTACAATAAGCAAAATTAGTAGTAGGAGAAGTGCGGGTTTTTAAATACCAAGGAGTGACAATTCAGGATAACGGGAACATCCATGCCGAAATAAATGGAACAATTGAAAGAGTGAATAAAGTATTTCACGCCTTAAGATATGCGGTCATAAGTAAGAATGAAATAACAAAGAAAACAAACTTGCAGTCTACAAATCCATATTTAAACCCATACTAACTTATGGAAGCAAAAGCTGGGTGCTGACGAAACAGATGGAAAAGGGAAGAACTAGGTGTCAGCTATGAAAAGTGTTAAACGGCAGCAACTGAGATGGTTTGGGCACTTAATAAGGATGAGCGAGGAAGAATCACAAGAAGAGAACTGTACAGAAAAGGAGTCGAGGTCGACCAAAGAAAACGTGGGACAAGGAAGTAGCGAAGGACTAAGACAAATGAATGTAACGTGGAACGAAGGATAGAGGAGGCGAAGAACAAAAAAGAGTGGGCCTAGAAAATTTATAGTCAGAAGGGTAGGCAAATTGGTTCAGTTTTACTTGCGACTACCATAACTAGTCGAAAAATTGAATTTAGCGTATCGCACTTGTACTAAATGAAACGCTGCTTATTGGTTTATGAGTTGCTATATTAACAATAATGAAAAGAAATACAAAATTCTCTGTAATATAATTTGAAGAAAAAGTTAATTTATGTCATCTTGCCCTACCGGGTAGGGCAAGGTGGCACACATCATTAAAAACATATTCAACTTATTTGAGCTTGTGAACACAGTTCACATACATACTGTTTGGCTTTTTTGGACAGCGCGGCACAATCTGTATGAGCCCACTTGGAACATTCCTGACACTTCAGCCAACCCTCTCCTGCCTTGGACTAACTAAATAGTTCATTGCAATACGAACAGGGACAATATGCGCCGTCTTAATCCGAAAATTCATGTTCTGAAGTTGGATCAGGCAGAATTCGAAGCTTGACTGCTTCCCTCTTGCAAATCCTCATTACTTTGATGTCTTGTAGCTCATTTCTCTCTCGCAAGCTCTTAAAGAATGAAGAAAGAGGCTTTCTGTCAACACATTCTGATAGGTCTTCTTAGATTGTCTTCGCTTTGTTTGTTCTCTCTGACGTTGCATTGGTGATATCTCTAATAATATTTCTTTATTTGAAAGAGTCAACAGTTCAACTTTGTTTGTTGAAGTTGAAGCTTCATCAACTGAAGTACTTATTGCACTTTATACGGTAGGCAGCTCTTCCTCAGACGAGCCTACTGTTCTGTCGTTCTAATTTACTTGTTTGTCGGTAACCGTACTTGGCAGAAACAGATGGTCAGGAAAAATATCTGGGTTCAATGGCCAACTAATCCTTTCCAACCATCTTCTTTGTTTTACCGAATTGATGTGGAATTCCTGCTATTTTCCGCGAACTAGAAAGTCAAAGACCTCAACTTCGTTTGCAGTAACCCAAAAAAAAAAAGGGATTCCAGGTCGAGAATGTGTTCAACTATTTCCTTTTCAATCTCCGTACTAAATGTCATTTGATGTCGATCTAAATGTTTCTTAGTTCCAGTGGATATTTTGTTTGTGTTTTCCAAACGCCGTCGAAGAGTTGCTTGTGGAATATGAAATATCTTACTAGCTTTGAATGAACCCATCTCGTTTTTTTTCTACTGCTTCTAAGGCCCTTTTCATGTCTTCCTCTAACCAGGATCCTCTATTCCTTTTTTTTTTCGTAGTGGTATACAATCTACAAATATTAATATAATAATGATGCTAATAACATGGCATACCTCGAATTTAAATTAAATAACGTAGATCCAGAATTCATAACACCAGGTTAAACCATAGTTCATTAATGCAGCTATCACAACATACATAAACAAAGCAGCACATGCTAATAATTATTGGTGAAACATTGCTTTGCGAATGTACTTACATTCGATCTTGTTTGCGACTGAAAACCAAACAACAAATATTTAGGTTAACTTCACAGCTGGAAATGCAACATTGAATGGCGGAGAGTTCAGATGCCATAAGCACAAATTCCCATTAGATAACTAAAGCGCGGTACGTTCAAATATGCTGTAATTATAAAAGTACCAAACTTGCCCACTATGGCGACTTGTCCGTCCCTCCCCTAAATCAACCAATATAACAGTAAATAACTTAGTTAAAGCAATGAGTATTAATATAGGGAGATTAAATACAAAAAAAAATGAATTGTAAGTATTGAGTTAATAAACTAAGAAATATAAATGTAATTAAGTTAGTTATAGAAATTGTATATAATAGAATTGTAAATTTTGAGTTGTAGCACCTTAACACCTAAGGGCAAATACGGTTTTGATTAGAATAATAAAAAATAATAGCCGGCATCAAGAAATAATACTTATACAACTAATGAAAATCACCATCAGTATGGCTTCTCTGAAAACGTATGAGTTAGCATTATTAGTTGACTGCTTGGAAGGTCCAGTATTTAATTTTTCAATTATACTTACCAAATTGTTGGATAATACGCACCATAAAGAATCTAGTACCTTCATGATGGGGGTCCACCTCATGTTGCTTGTGTCGTAAGACAACGGTTTACAGAAGCTATCGGATCAGAGCTCAATCCCATTAATTTTTACTTTTGGGGAGATTTAAAATCAAAGTTGTATGCATCCTATTTTATAGTTTCTGTTAATCTTTAATATCATTTATATTACTGTCTCTATGGCATTTAAATTGGTTCATCTTTCCAAGGGTTATTAGAAAAAAATACTTAAATACTGCGTGAACTTTGAAAACCTTTCAGAGTGTACAGTTATTTGGTTAATCACCTTATTTTTGGACCAAGTGTCTAAAGTAAGAGCATGATCGCTTAATGAAGAACGCCCTGTATTTCTTTAGATAATAACCATATTTATAGTTAATAAATAAATAAACTTACCTCGTGTTCGTGTTATTATTGTTATTATTACTAGAGATAGGAGTAGGCGGAGATTTAGTAAGGACGGTTGAGGTTTTATTTCTTATTCTCGTCGTTTTATCAACACTTTGTTGTTGATTATGTTGTTTTTGTTGTTGTCTGCATTTTGCTCGTCTATTTTTAAACCAAACCTAAAAATACATTTCATAAATATTTAATCCTCTTATATTATTCTACAGAATGAATAAGCGACAATAAATTTTTTATATGTGTATACAAAGTTACTATTAGTTAAAAGAAACCGAATAACGTACAACAGAAATAATAGGTATACGACATTTTTTAGGTTTCCCTGTATTATAATATGACAAAGCTCTATTGATTTTTCTCGCTCAGCCTTAACATGATATCCCTGAATTTTTCCTACGTTTTCTTTAAATAATGATTTTTAGGTTAAGTGTGACATCTGAAAATGGATAATTAGTGTTACTTTCATTGATGACTGCGTTTTTTCTTTATTGTGTCGGTCTTTATTAAGGGTGTAATCCGGCGGAAAAAGGCGAAATAAAATAAACATGGTAATTTGGCCGCCCCAGTTGTTAACTAACAATAGCCAAAAGGCACAACGTGCTCCCGCATTTTCCTCAACAGCTAATAAGTTAACGACCGGTCTATTTTACAATAGTATTCATCCCTCTAAATGGATCGTTTTCTAATGGTCGTTAGTGATTTATTATAGGTTACATTGTTAATGTTGTTGAGTTGCGTTTTATCCATTGTAACTTTGTTTCTACATCTTATTGTTGGCACACGTATCTTCTCTCTTTTTGCACAAATTCATTTTACTTACTTGAACTCTAGATTCGGGTAGGTTAATTTTTAAAGCTACTTCCTCCCTCATAAATATATCAGGATATCGAGTTTTAGCAAAAAGTGCTTCTAATATATCGAGTTGGGCACGCGTGAATGTTGTTCGTTCCCTTCTTTGCTTTCTTTGATTACCTATAAAATATATTAGCTTTGATTGTATTATTTATTTATCGAAAAATCGTGACTTACCTCCAGGGTAACCCATTGACGTATGCAATGAATCGACGGGAAGTGCATGTAAACCCAATCCCGGAACTGGGTATGGGGCTGATTTTAAATAGGCCATACCCGCTGAAGAACTTCCGCCGCAAGTACTTCCAAATCCCGGAAATGATAATTCTCCGTCCGGATTGCATCTAAAATAAACAGAGGATTACAAATTGATTTGTTTAATTCAGGTTATTGAATTTTCAATTAAATACAAATTTGTATACGTGTTTAAACCAATAATGTTACTGTAGGTCATCCGCCGGAAGATGCTCCGATTTTAGATTATGACTTAAAAGAAACAACATTCTTATGAAGATGCTTAAAAATACCAATCAATTCGAAAACACTGATTTTACGAACAGTCTCCATTTCCTCCCGGTCATATGACAACAGTCATTGAACTGAAAACAGGTTTTGCAGTTTTTTTATAATTACAATTGCACAAGATGTATACTGAGTTAAATAGGGTGTATTCTGTTTTACTACTATTACAATGACTTCGGTTAATAACTGAGCTATCCTAGGAATATCATAGATTATTAGGTAATTAAGCATAGTTTTTCAGTATTTGGATATCTACCAGTCGTTTAGATTTAAATATAATTATTGGCTTATGAAGGTACCTACCGTAAACCGGGTATACATGGAACAGCCGGGGTTATACGGAACAAGAGGTAGACATTTCAAATATACCGCGATACTTTGACAGTGGTTAACCATCTAGCGATTTTTTTTCAGTATGTTAAGTTGACTGAGTTGTCAAATGGCACTAGCCTGTCAAAGCAGCAAATATTCAAACAGTAAGTTTGTTATTCGGTTATATTTATAAAATAAAATTGTTCGATATTTAGATATGTCGAATAGTCTCCTTTGTAGCTCTCTTGTGAAGCTAGGTAACTTATAACCCCAATGAACTTTATTTTAGAACATAACCTTAACATTATATTCCGACTTTTGTTGAATTCAATAATTAATCACAAAAGGCAAAAAATGTAATTTTACATATTTTGGTCTTTCACCGGGGATATATGGAACGATGCTGCGTAAACACAAACATGTTCTGGGAACAAAATATCGTAGAAATTACAATCAAGAAAATATAGAGTTGGGT
The DNA here is from genome assembly GCA_036346205.1 of Vesta saturnalis. Lineage (NCBI taxonomy): Eukaryota > Metazoa > Arthropoda > Insecta > Coleoptera > Lampyridae > Vesta > Vesta saturnalis. The sequence goes on along the minus strand of JARFJB010000512.1, from coordinate 1,637,814 downwards.
CTGGAGGCAATTTTGGAACGTGGCATGTCATTTGGGCAAGCTGCTGACTTGTATGGTGTGCCAAAAACTCTACCATAAATATAGGGGCACATATTCTGATAAACTTGGAAAACCAACTGTGTTAAGTGTTACGGAAGAACGAAATGTCTCAAATGTCATGCTAACAGCAGCAAATTATGGGTACCCATTTACAAAGCAAGACATCAAAGAATTCGTTGAACTATATTTAAATCGTAAAGGTGTAATAATTAGGTTGTTTTGAAGACAACGTGCCTGGCGAAGACTGGATTAAAGCATTTTTGAGTCGGAATCGTGAGCTAGCTCAAAGAAATTCAGAAAATATTAAACGTAGTCGAGCTGAAGTAACACCTGAAATGATAAATAAATACTTTGATGAACTTCAAATTACTATGCAGAGTGTTCCACCAGAAAATGTTATCAATTGCGATGAGGCCAATACTACCGATGATCCTGGTAAGCAGAAAGTCTACGTGAAGAGGGGCAATAAACATGCCAAGAGAATTTTGGATAACTCAAAGTCGTCTACTTCAATAATGTTTACTGTTGCTGGAGATGCACAGTTGCTTCCATTATATGTCGTATATAAATCGAAAAATCTATACCTAGAGTGGTTGGAAGGTGGACCAACTCTGTACAACCGTTCCTCAAATGGGTGGTTTGATGGTGCAATATTTGAAGAATGGTTCTTCAAAGTTGCATTGCGTTATTTTAGAGACAAAGAGGGAAAACTAGTGATTGTCGGTGACAATCTACAAAGCCATTTGTCTGAACGAGTTATCAGAGAATGCGAACAACGCAATATTGCGTTTATATTCTTACCACCAAATAGCACACATATTTTCAAACCCTTAGATGTATCCGTATTTCACCCCGTTAAAACAGCTTGGCGAAATATTCTTACGGACTGGAAAAAAAGACACCGTGAAGTACTACCAAAAACTGCTTACCTTGGCTTACTAAGAAAACTACTAGAAAAACTGAAACCAACTATGGCAAATAATATTAAAGCAGGGTTTAAAGCATGCGGCATTATTCCTGTTGATAGAGAGAAAGTGTTGAACAAATTGATTCCATCATGGCGTAGAATAAATGAGCTTGCTATGACTGAATCATTTGAAACTATAATACAAAGAAACACTGCAAACCCAGAAATACCGAATAAAAAACGTAGTAAAAAAACAGACGTACCGACAGGGAGATCAATATCTTTGGCAGATTTACATACATCGAATGCACCTGCACCATTAGATCTACAAGACATTCAAAATATTGAAACCGAGAATACCCAACTTGAAGTGTCACTTCAAGAAGACATTGGAAGTAGCGAAGATAACAACTCAGAAATAGAAACTGAATCTGATGAGAGTGAAGCCGAACCTCAGACTGAACGAAACTTCAAAGTTCCTTTGCAACAGGTTTGTGATATTGTTATTAGCAGTTTTGTAATTTGTGAATTTATTTATAATGCTAAAACTAAAAAAGAGACTTCTAAACAATTTGTTTCAGAAGTAGTAGAAATAAGAGATGAGAAGAGTATTATTATTAATTGTCTACGAAGTTTCAAAGAACACAAAAATAAGTTTATTTTTCCTAACATTGATGACAAAAATACAGTGCCTCTAGAGCAAATTAAATGTAGTCTCTCAGCACCTAAAAGTTACAGAGGCATTTATACATTTGAACAAGATATTTTATTATAATACATTATTCATGTCGAGAGTTTATTTTTTGTTTTATAAAAGAGTGTATTTTTGTTTATAAGAACGTTTTCTTTGTAATAAAATTTTATTTAAATTCCGGTTTTTCATTGTGAGATTTTGTTGGAAAGATTAAACTCCCTATGTTTGCCTATAATCATTCCATAGAGGTTTATAGCACACTATACAGGGTTTTCCACGGTAGGCGTTCGTTAGAAGTTTATGTGGATAGAAACAATTTAGAAATCTGAATTTTTGGACTTAAGGGTTATTTAAGATTATCTTTCATTCTAAAATATTTTCAAGGTCATGTTACTTCCGGTTATACCGGAAGTCGCCACTAACTTCCTTATTTTAAATGGAACACCCTGTATATTATTTTATTTTTGGATTCTTGACAAAATTTTTGGATGTCTTATCAGGGTTTCCTATACCTTTTTTCAACTGTTTCTTAGATATCTTGATTTTTTCAAAAATTTTGAAAGATATAACCCTATTTTCAACACTGCTTGTCTTACTTATTTTTGACTGATGGAAAGTGCTTCTGGAGTAGACAGAAGCATAAGAACTATTCTTTTGAAATACTCATTGACAATTGATTTATTGCATACATGGTGTTCAAAATTTGATGAACTATTAAACAATTTTCAAAGTTGAAAAACTTTGTTAAATCAAATGTGACACCCTGTATATTATTGGATGAATAGATGCAGCATTTAGTTATGCATCGTTTGGCTATAACATTACCTATACCTATTATCGACAATTTTCTTGTTAATTAATATTTTCTACTTTACTGTGATTTTTGACAGAAACTGAAATGTTTTTCAAAAATAAAATGAACTTAATTCAAACTATACAAATTCTATTTTATTAAAACAATGAAATAAAACAAGAAGATAACAAAATTGAGAGCATAATAACAAATGAAAAACATAAAACAATTATTTGAACATAACTAGAAGAAAAGTGATAAAAAAGATAAAATGAATCATTACAAATGTTCCACATGACCGCCAATTTGATTTAAGCATTTTATAACTCGTATAACTCCGTATTTTTTATAAAAGCCGATAGAATTCCAAAACTGCAATCAAGTGAGCCTTGATTTTGACACGCATTAAAACATTGTTGTTGATTTAATGTCAAATCGGTACAATTTAAGTGATTTTGTAATTTTTTAAGTATTTTTTTTAAGTACTGTTCATAATGGAATGTATTCAAGAATATTCTAACAATGATTTATTAAATTTGTTTTACACGCATGGTGAATGTGGACGAATTGTTAGGCGAACATGCAGGTTGTTTAACGAACGGTATCCACACCTACCATTAATGACAACTGGAAAATTTGCAAGAATTGAAGCTCGATTTATTGCAACTGGAAGTATAAGGGCAACTCGAACGCATTTAAAGCCAGTAATAGATAATGAAGTTAACGAGGTGAACGTGTTAGCTTATTTTCACGCTTATCCACGAACTTCAATTACAGCAGCTGCACTGGATTTGGATATTTCACAAACATCAATCCACAGAATACTAAGAAGTATAAAATGCATTCTTTTTCGGTAATAACTGTGCAAGGATTACATCTTGGTGATCAGGCACGACGAGTTAACTTTTGTGAATTTATTCTTGTACAAATGACCGAATATCCGAGATTTCTTCACAACATTATTTGGACCGATGAATCAAAATTCAGTAGAGATGGAATTTTCAATCGCCGAAATAATCACTACTGGGCACAAGATAATCCTCATGTAACAAGAGAACGTAATCGCCAGTTCCAATTTAGTTTTAACGTTTTTTGTTTAGTTATGGATAATAGAGTGTACGATAAAAATTTGAATGGGGCGAGATATCTTGAAATTCTCCGTGGATTTGTTATGGATTTTCTAAATACTCTACCTGCATGTGACAGGGCAAACAGTTGGTATCAGCTGGATGGTGCTCCCGCACATTCCACTATAGCTGTACACCAACAGTTGACATTGATGTTTGAAGATCGGTGGATTGGCCCACAAGGACCTTGGAACTGGCCACCGAGATCACCTGATTTGACGCCCCTGGACTTTTACCTCTGGGGTCGTATAAAAGAATTAGTGTACTCTAGGCCAGTTCAAATTAGAGAGGAATTGCTAAATCGTGTTCACAACGCATTCAATAGTATGTGTCCACACGAAATTCGGCGATCTATTTCGCAAGGAGTATATGATAGAGTTATAAAATGCTTAAATCAAATTGGCGGTCATGTGGAACATTTGTAATGATTCATTTTATATTTTTTTTCACTTTTCTTCTAGTTATGTTCAAATAATTGTTTTATGTTTTTCATTTGTTATTATGCTCTCAATTTTGTTATCTTCTTGTTTTATTTCATTGTTTTAATAAAATAGAATTTGTGTAGTTTGAATTAAGTTCATTTTATTTTTGAAAAACATTTCAGTTTCTGTCAAAAATCACAGTAAAGTAGAAAATATTAATTAACAAGAAAATTGTCGATAATAGGTATAGGTAATGTTATAGCCAAACGATGCATAACTAAATACTGCATCTATTCATCCAATAATATACAGGGTGTCACATTTGAATTAACAAAGTTTTTCAACTTTGAAAATTGTTTAATAGTTCATCAAATTTTGAACACCATGTATGCAATAAATCAATTGTCAATGAGTATTTCAAAAGAATAGTTCTTATGCTTCTGTCTACTCCAGAAGCACTTTCCATCAGTCAAAAATAAGTAAGACAAGCAGTGTTAAAAATAAGGTTACATCTTTCAAAATTTTTGAAAAAATCAAGATATCTAAGAAACAGTTGAAAAAAGGTATAGCAAACTCTTATAAGACATCCTAAAATTTTGTCAAGAATCCAAAAATAAAATAATATACAGGGTGTTCCATTTAAAATAAGGAAGTTAGTGGCGACTTCCGGTATAACCGGAAGTAACACGACCTTGAAAATATTTTAGAATGAAAGATAATCTTAAATAACTCTTAACTCCAAAAATTCAGATTTCTAAATTGTTTCTAACCACATAAACTTCTAACGAACGCCTACCGTGGAAAACCCGGTATAGTTAACAAGTTTTATTTCAAAATTGCCATTTTTTTAGGTCTAGAATAATTCCATATAGGTTATACATCTAAGTTATATAGGTCAGTATAAAATTTATAAGCGTTTTATATCCAAAAATGTTGTTGTTCCATATATCCCCAACATATGGGGTATATGGAACAGTGAATTATTTTAAAAATAAATAGCAATTTGGCCCTCTGGTCCATTCACAGTATTATAATTTATATGTATAAACAATTTCCAAACCGCCTAAATAAAAAAAATATATACTTTTCCAATCACAAGCGAAATTATTTAGAAAAATGTGTAAAAATCGTTCCATATATGCCCGGTTTACGGTACATCTTCACTATTCATAGAAACACATGGAGGAAAATACTACCTACAATGCACTAATACAAATTGGATACGTTTCACAAATATGAACAGAATAGCACACCACCATACAAAAAAGGTGGCCCTATTGCTAGGATAGGTAGAACACTGAAAAATAAAATGGGTTTGCTTAGTAAAAAATTTTCGAAAAGGCATCCGCATTCAAAATACAGGGTTTAAAAAAAAATGTATACCAATTTTTTACAATTACATCGAAACTACTGGCAACATTGTAATGAAATTTTGTATGAATCTGTTTTGGAAGCTGACACATCCCAAGAATGTTTTTATATCTGGCTCACAGAGGGCGCTAGTTACACGGTTCGTAACGAGTAGTTTTAAACAAAACTTTCTTGAGGTTAGATTTTCTAGTCCAAATTTTGAGTGAGCTTAATCATCATTCAATATTACACCAAAAAGGTACTATTGCTAAAACTCGATACTTTGTACCATTTTCGGAAGATTTTGATTAGAAAATGATGAAGTAATAACTGATTATGGTATAAAGTAAGTATTCATAGAAGAATCACAAGAAGAAAATTAAAATAAATTTGACTAAAAACATGAAATATTCAATCAGTTAGTGTAAGTGTTCAAAATGTCCGCCGTTTTCGCGAATTCACAATTCTATCCTTTTTTCTAGAGAATGCAATCTTCTAAACGGTTGAGAGTCAGGTATGAAGTCATTAAAATTATGTTCAATTCTGTCTTGCAACTGTGTATGTCTGTAGCATAGACTTTTTCGCCAAACTATGCAGTACAAAGGATTGAAATCGTATTACCGTGGAGGCCAGTGAATCGGAGCTTCTACACCTCTACGAATCTATCGATTCAGATAATGGTTACTCAACTAATTACGACATCTTCTATCAAGATGCGGGGGAGTTCCATCATGCATAAAAAATTGAGATCTTCGCTCGTTTAACGTTACATTTTCTAATATCTCCAATAAATGATTATCTAAAAAGTCGAAGTACACATTACCATTTCAATTTCCACGTAGAATGTGATAATCAATTAATTTGTTACCTAAAGTTGCTGCCCAAACATTAACTTTAAACAAGTGTTGGTAATGTAATACCATCTTAACATGTGGATTCTCATCACACCAGTAGTATGCATTATGAGAGTTAAACATACCTTGTCGCGTACAGCTGCCCTCGTCGGTAAAAAGGATACTTTCTAGTAACGTTTTACAAAAATCCACTCTAACCGGTAGATCGTTTGGCAAGAGCTCTTGGACTTATCTGTAGTGATAAGAATGTAGCTGCTGCTCCTTAAGTATCCTCCAAGTACTTGCAGAAGACGTATTTGTATGTCGTGACATACTTCTTACGCTAATTGTTGGATCTCGATCAACTAAATCTAAAACGATATTCTCTTTCTGAATGGTTCTTGTTGTTCAGGGCCTACCAGAATAAATTTTTTTTGGTCTCATATTCCAGTTTCTCGACAACGTCGTTCCACGGCTCTAAACCTTTTTTTATTTCGTAGGTTTCTTCTGGGAAACTTTCCTGTATAACGCGTAACCGCTGCACTAGGGCTTGCTAAACACTCACCTAAGGTTAGTTACATGTCGGAGTATTCAACATCTGAATATACATTGATTATTAATTAAATTAATTTAACAATATTAAATGTTATTGACATTACCGTCTTAACTACCAATAAATGTCAGTTTTCCATGGTTAACTAATGACGTTTTGAACACTTACTCTACCTGAATATTTCATGTTTCTAGTCAAACCTATTTTAATTTTCTTCTTGTGATTTTTTGTTTAATTAATAACTTTAGTCCTAGAATAATGTCATTGTTTTTCGTTTTTAATAAGAATACGTACTTTATACCAACATCAGCTACTACATCATTATGTTCAAATCAAAACATTCCGAAAACGGTACACAGTATCGAGTTTTACCAATAGTACCTTTTTGGTGTAAAACTGATTGATCTTTAAAGTTCACTTAAAATTTGGACTAGAAAATCTAACCTAAAAAAAATTAAAAACTACTCGTTACGAACCGTGTAACTAGCACCCTCTAAGAACCAGATATAAAAACAAATTTTTGGGATGGAGCAGCTTCCAAAACATATTCATACAAAATATCATTACAGTGTTGCCAGTGGTTTCGACATAATCATAAAAATTTTGTTTGAAACCCTGCCGTTTCGAAAATTTTTTAATAAGCAAACCCCCACTTACTTTTCAGCAACAGGGCCACCTTTTTTTGAAAGACCCTGTATAAGGGAAGAGGTAAGCAAATTTATTAATGTTATGCACGCGACTAACAAGACTTTTCTCTCGGTAAAGAACATTGTTTTGGCGATGAAGTGAGAATCTAAATATGCAAGTTATTGTATCTCAACGATTCCACAAGTAGGTTTATCTGTTTTGATTGCTTGAGGTCTATGGGATAACTCACATACAAACACGTATGTTAACACACAACAGAAACAGCCAATCAAAGGCAAAAGCACGCTACTCAAAATCTAGACATTGCCTATAAGAAAACTAGCTAACAAATTCACACGCAAACAAACAAGCAAATTACTCAACGTCAAAGCAGCCAAAGCACGCATACGCAAACACGTGGATGGGCAATCAAAAACAAATAAGTTACTCAAAACCTAACGCCTACAAGCAAATATTTCAGTAAACAAAAACACGTAAACTAAGAAAAACTAATGACGCAGTCAACTATTCGCCTACTAATGATTAATAACTACTCAACAAACACACGCAACTCAAAGCCCGAACACACAAACATATTAACACGTAAACATACAGGCACACAATTACCAACGAATAAACCAGCCATTGAGCATATACGAATAGGCAAACATAGAAGCAAACAAGTTACTCAATACCAAAGCATAGAAACATATGTTTAAGTAAGCACAAACACAAGACGAGAAACCAGGCAATTAGCAAACTATCGAAAAAGCGCACGCAAACAAATAATTATGTTCCTCAAACGCCAAAGATCCTATTATGCAAACATACCAACACAAAAATATACGAACACACACATACAAACATGCAAATATGCTAACACAGAAACATACAAACACAAACGACCCGGACGACAAAAGTACCCGCAAAAACATAAATACGAAAATAAAAAGACAAAAAGGGACACGATGCTCCAAACGCACAAACAAACAAATATACCAACATGAAAACACAATAAACTAACACAAAATATGAAACCAACGAAACAACAACTTACTGGACGCCCAAACACACATTCAAGTAAACAACTAGCAAACTGCCCAACAATCACATACGCAAACAAAGAAACAAGCTACTTTAAGCCAGAATATGCAAACACACACACACATACACACACAACACACACACACACACACACACACACACACACACACACACACATACACACACACGCGCGCGCGCACGCACACACACACACACACACATTACTAAAAAAATACACACGCAAATAAACAAACAAAGCTACGTAAAGCTCAAACATACGCAGTCACAAACATACAACATGCAAACGTACAAACACATAAAGTACATGCAAACATGCAATCATCAACGAATAAACTAGCCAACAAAAACATACGCAAACAAAAGAACAGAAAGTTACTAAAAACTCTATATATACAGACAAACATACAAACAGGTAAATACACAACAATAATCAACGCAAACTATTAAATCAAAGAAACGAAGAAAGTTATCCAACGCCAAAGCATATAAATACAAACGGGTATCCCAAAAAAGACAAGCTAAACATGAAAGAAACTATCTGCCAACCAGAGAAGTAGTAAACGGCCACGCAAACAAACAAACATGGTACTCAAAGTAAGGACGTACAAATACACAAACATTCGAACATACAATCGCACAATCACCGATATACATATTAGCCTACATACACATATGCAAATACACAAATAGGCAAATAAAAAACTAATAAGTTACTCAACACCCAAGCATGCAAACATACGTTGAAGTAAACACAAATATACTAAACACGTAAACCAAGAGAACAGACGAAATATAAATATAATATAAACACACAAGCAATCACGCATTCACCAACAAACAAAGTAGGCAACGAACACATACGTAAATACACGAATATTAAAGAAATTGCCGCACATAATGGATTTTTAGATGAAGGGGTTATGACTATAGTTAGGAAACAAATACATAAGATGAGAGCTAAGAATGTAACTACATTAGGTAACGCTAGAGAACAAATGGAAACAAAGTATGTAAAATTAGCAAACTATCCTGCATGTACAAAAGGTGTATCTAAAACCTTTTCCGAAATTAATTTGAAAAGAGTGAATACTTCAGATAACAGTTTGCAAACTCTTTTAGGCAATCCAAAAAATCAGGATAGGTCGGGAATTTATAAAATTAATTGTAAAAATTATGAACAAATATATGTGGGCCAAACTAAATGACCTATCAAAATTCACTGTAAAGAATATTTAGCTCATTTAAAATACAAACATTGGGACAAGTCTGCCGTAACAGTACATATGTTTGATAAAAATCATGTAGTAGTAGGTAACGTATCCTTAATCAAACATGTTAGTAATAAGCATGAACTTGATTGTTATGAAAGTTTAAGGATTTTCAAAACCAAACAAATTCTAATGAATAATAACGATCAATGACCTTTAGGCTACTCAGAACTCTTTAAAATTTCAAACCTTCACTTTCACCAGATAAGCAACGAAGCGCTTCTCGCTGATGGTATATATATATATATATATATATATATATATATATATATATATATATCAGAAAATTTCATTAATTCATCCCAGTCGACCGCTGATGATGCTAAACGAGTTCGGTGTTTTTTATTTTTGCTTTGTACGTGGGTGTATTTTCTTTGTTAATTCAACAAAATTCTCAAAATATACAAATTTTGTTATGTTATACGAGATAAAAGATGATTTAGGATTGTCACTATAAATGAAAATATATAGTCAGATCATGAGTTGCAACAAGTTGAAGAAATAATTTAGAATTTGTGTGCATTAACGGGTTTTGTTGATTCAAACTGAACAAAAAATTATACATTGGCGAGAATTTGTTGCAAGAATGACTAAATTGTGCTGTAACAGATTTTATTACAAGAAATGAAAACATGGTTATTTTTCACATTAACCCTTTTCGGCCCAATGGTATCACTCTGAGACAACATATTCTCTGGTCTTTCTCACGCGGCCCAGTGGTTTCACATTGAAACCTGCACTGCAGCCTGCTTAGTAGAGTGCTCTAGTGTCAGAATTTATCACTAGCGGCAGCGTTGCCGAGCTTCCAACAGCCTAGGACAGAATCTTAGTTTCACCATGCGTTGTGTTGAGATGGTTGTTTTGTGATTATTTTCAATTTTGCAGCTAATACAGTGTATCTGGACAAAGAAAGGTAATACATTACTATTTTATAATACGTGGATTATATCGTAGAGTGTTAAAAAATATTATAATATATTTTTAATATATGTGTGTGGTTTCATACTGAAATCAGCGTATTTATTTAGGATATTTTTCCAATACTATCTTTTTTCTTTGTATGGTGTTGACATGGCTGGTAAACACTCTTCATTGCGATGTGGGAGAAATATAGGTGGATATTTGAACTCTAAGCTTTTATGTGGACTCATTGATGAAATTCAAAGTGGTCCGAACCCGATGCTTCGGATACACATAGTGAATCGGGTATGTGGATCCATAAATGCAAGTCAGTGTAATATGTGATGACAATGATGAAAGTGTATACAAGACAAGTATAAATTGACCTGAACCTAGTGATATTGCTAATAATGATTAGCATGATAACGATAACAGTAATGGTGATATAAAAATTAATGATGGGGATCGGCTTACTAATAGGAGTGACTGTATAAGAACAAGGGAAGACATGTTATGGGTGTAGGAGGTACTTTTGCATGCAAAGCAGACATTTTCAGGGAATCTGGGCCGAATAAAATATTTAGTTGTTTATTTTCTGATGAACTTATAGAGCACATAGTCTATCAGACAAATTTGTATGCTACGCAGAAACTCGGTGGATCTATCAATTTCAAGGCAGCTGATATGGAGGAAATAAAATTTTTGCCATTAATCTGCTGATGGGCATAAAAAAAGTCCATCATATGGGGAGTATTGGTCTTCAGACTACTGTATTTCTTCAGCTATGTCCCGGAATAGATTTTCATGGTTGCTCGTATATGTACTTCAATGATAATAACAAACAGCCTAAGAAAGGAGAGGAACACTTCGACAAATTGTACAAGGTTCGTACATTGTTGGAAAGTTTGAGTAGAACACATAATCAGTGCTACAAACCTACTGAGAAGCAAGCAGTCGACGAATCTATGATACAAATCAAGGGAGGTTCAAGTTTGAAATAATATATGCCCATAAAATGCGGGTACAAAGTTCGGGTAGTTGCAAATGAAAATGGGTATGTTTTAAAATTTGAAATATATACAGGGAAAACTGGACAAAACACAGAAACAAATTTAGGTTCGAGAATAGTTAAAACTCTAACTGAAGAGCTGATTGGAAAATGTCATCAAGTGTACTTTCATGTTTGAATTAAGGCAACAGGATACATATGGTTGTGGACTGTGAGGAATGGCAGAGTAGGATTTCCAAAAGACTTTGGGGACGACGAAATGTCACGTGGAGAGTTCCAGTTCCTATGCAGTAATCAAGGTATTGTTGCAATGGTACGGAAGGATAAAAAGGGAATGAACTTTATTTCCAATTTCCACTAGGTTGAAGACATGTCTACGGGAACACGGAAGAATAAAGATGGTTCTAAAGTTGAAATTACATGTCCAGCAATTGTCAAAGATTACAATGCTAACATGGGCTTCGTTGACAAAGCTGATATGTTAAAATCAATCTATGAAATTGACAGAAAAAGTAAAAAATGGTGGCAAAGGATATTTTGGTACTTCTTGGATGTCACAATTGTAAATGCCTTTATCATCTACAAAGAAACCCATGAGGAAAAGAAAACCCTCAAAGACTTTCGATTGTCTGTAATTGATGGGCTAAAAGGGACATCTTCATCGTCAACTCCGAATCGAAGAAGACCTCAATAATAACAGAGCAGGTTCAAACCCTACGTTGCTCCAGAGATAAGAAGTGACAAAGCAGAGAGAGGGCCATCTCGTAGATGTGCATATTACGGTACAGCTAAATAACCTCATCGCACAAGATCATTATGCAAAACATGCAATGAGGGCCTTTGTTTATCAAAAACCATAAGTAACTGTAAAACCATACATGCCCAGTGGTTTCAGTTTGAAACATTTTACATACAGCCACAGGAATGTTGTTAAAAAATTCCAAGACTACATTCAAAATGTAGAATTGCCTATGTGTTAGTTTGATAGTTGCTTCATTGACGGAAAGTATGTCGCATGCTGAGTTTGTTTTTATGGTTTACATGCATGAATATTTGGGCTTGAGTAATGTATTTCTTTCTTTGAATCGATAGTTTGTGTGTTGGTTAGTTTGTGTGCTGGCGTATTCGCATGTTTCTATATTTGTACGGAGTACGCTTTCGTTCCTTTGTTTGCGTAATTATGTCTTTGCGTACGTGTTTGCTGGCTGGTTTGTTTGTTGGTGATAGCGTGTTTGTATATTTGTAGGTTAGGGCTCTGAGTAATTTTAGTTGTTTATTTACGTGTGTATTTGTTGGATAGTTTGCTAGTTGTTTGAATAGTAGTACGTACTAATTTGTGTTCTTAGTTTATGTGTTTTATATGTTTGTGTTTACCTGAATGTATGTTTGTACACTTGTGCGTTGTTTGCTTCTGTCTTTGCCAAATTGTAAGTTTTCGTATGTGTTCGTTTGCTGGTTTGTTTGTTGGTTGCTTTATGCTCATGTAATTGTATGTTTGGGGTGTTTAGTTGGTATTCTTGGTTTACGTATTTGATGTTTTTATGTTTACTTAAATGTGCGCTTGTATACATTGAGTAACTTATTCGGTTCTTTGATTCGGTAGTTTGCATGTTTGTATTGTTTGGAGCTTTGAGTAACATGTTAGTTTCTTTGAATATTTGTGAGTTTGTGTATGTGTTCGTCGGGTAGTTCGTTTGTTGCTGATCGCATGATTGTATATTTGTGCGTTTGCATGTTTTTGTGTTTGCATAATTGTGCATTTGCATGTTCCGGATTTGAGTACTTGTTTCTTTATTTGTTAGCTTATAACCTTAACTTAAGCCAAAGTATAACAACAATTATTAAAAGGCGTCAAATTGTAACATTAATAGCGGTATACACTAAAACTGGGCCAACTTATAACATTAAATAAAAAAAAAGCGATGATGTAATATACCATTCGTAATTGATCAAATAATTTAATTAATATAAAAAATTACCTTTTAATAATCGCTACTGCCGTCGGCTCATCGGTAGATGAATATAAGTGTGGGTTCTAATTTAGAGTTTGGTTAACCTACCTGAAATGCTAGTTGCTTCTTTTCTGCTTGATTATTTTCATTCAATTCCAAAAATGTTATCAATAAATTATGAAAAAAATAATAAATTCTCGAGCGCCATGTTGTCTTTCTTTTTTTTATACATCTATCTAGGAACAACAAAACCTAGTTACTGAATACTATAAACAAATTAACACAAATAAAAATAAAATAACAAGTTATACATAAGTTTATTTAATATATGTTTGAAAACGAAAAAAAAATTCAGAAGTCATAAACTAAATTATAAAAAAACTTTACCTTTTAACGGTTCTGTATATACACTGTTACAGGTACTATGAAGCAGAATGGTTCATATGGTGAGGTCAATGTCTTGCTTAGTTATCCTTAAAATATAGAATTTCCTTGAAGTTTAATTCGCCAAATTTATTTGTAAAAGTATGTAGAACTTGCGTTGTAAAGGTAACTCAAGTAAAACTTGCCATTTAAAATAATAGTACATTAAAATATTGACTTATACGTGCCATTAAAGATTATTAAGTATACAAATTAAGTGATTAAAAAGGTGCGTACTTAAAAAATAAGTACTTAAAAAAAATGCATACTTGAAAAGTGCCTAAAAAAAAGCAAAGGCTTTAGCTTTAAATATAATGAGAAAAATAACTTACCACCAAAATTCTGATGGCACCAAAATATAAAAAATTAAGTAAAAATCATGCTTATTGCTCTTAACATTCAGCATTAAGTGAATTAAAAAAGCTTTCAGAATAACTCAAGTGTATTCCCCTTAAAAATCTTCACGCTTGCACGAATACAATAATATAAATCCAATTTTTTTAAGAAAGGGAACTAAAACTATTTAAGTAATATTACACCCAAAAGATTTGTTCTAGGAAATGCCAATTAAATTGCCATTCTCAATTCTACATATTAATAATTAAAAACTTTTCTAATATTATGCCAAATAGATGAACGATTCTTAAATTAATGTACTTTTTAATACAACCACAAAAAAAGGTTGTTACACACCCCCTTCTAAAACTTGGACTCGGAGATCACCAAAGCGGAGATTCCAAACACTAAGCTAATAAATGAAATTATTAAAATTAAAAAAAATACAAAATGTTAAGCTAATTAAAATATAAGCAATATTGAAAAAAATAACAAGAAAATGCACGAAGAAGTACGGAAAATGTGGTGACGTTGGTCAGGAAAGACCCCTCGCAACACCAAAAAAGCTAATGACTCGCTACCACCCGCACACGCCACTAGTCGAGAATCAAGGACCCGAAACCTTAAATAAAGTAAAAACTTTAACTGGTGGGGTTAGTGAAGCAAACCACCATCAGAAGAGCAAAATGAGTATCCGGTAAAAAAATTTGAATCTAAGGTAAAAAACGAACGGAAACCGTAACCTGAAGGGACAGTGGGCAGAGAACCCGGAAACGGTCATCGTGCAACTTTATAAAAGATCAAGGCAAAACGCCACTCTACTCGAGAGTATAAAAATAGAAAAAAAAATCCTTTCGGACTAACAATAAATAATCGCGAGACTTGAGGCCGAGAGAGAGCGGTTCAATTACCCTACCCCGGTGGTCTCAAACCAAGCCTCCTAGGTACATAACACAACTACCACTGTCACGTTCGATAAGTGAGTCAAAATCGGTAAACCAAGATACGACTATTTTCATGGCAAATTAGCTCAGGATGCTTCGTCGTGGAGAACAAGAGAGGCCACTCTACCCTTCACGAGATTCAGGTTTCATGTTGTTCCACAGTCGTCGTCCAAGACCAAACATACCCTAACTAACACGCACGTTTTATAAATAAATCGAAATCTAGGTGAGATAGCAAAGAGAAAGTTGATGCACTCTTACGAACACAACAACCCCCTCCTAAAACTACCAAAACGTCATAATCAGGAAGTGAACTAATCGAGGTTGACACGAGGCGAACCGAAGTCCTCAAGCACCGTCCAAGAATAGTAACACTACACAAATCAGGAAAAAACAAAATAATTAAATTAATCAAAAATAAAATGTATAGAAGCATTACTAGTTTTCTTATCCATGGTTATGAGTTTTACACGTCAAATTAACGATCAGAGGTAAACTCAAAATAGTTATCTTCAATTTTACTATTGTAACAATAGCAAATTGTAAATCCAATAAAGGAAGATAATCTGCCTGAGAACTAATGTCCCACAAAGTCGGCAATTCAATCACACAATGGGATCTAAATATCAACCATCGTGCTAAACAAATGTAGCAAAAATCATGCTAACACATGTAAAAAAAATAATAAGTGGTTTGCAAAGCCACAACAATATAAAATAAAATTATGTGCGAAATAAGCACAAAATAAAATTATTTTGAAAAATTATCAAAATAATTAAAAAATATAAATAAGAAAACCAGAATGTAAAAATACGAAAATAGAAAAATAATTAAAAAGAATACTAAAAAATAAGAACTAATGAGGTTTTAAATCCTTAACATGAAAAACACCTAAGGGTCTATCATCAATAGGGGTGGCCAATCGGTACGTAGTTGGACCTACCACCTCAATAACTTTTGCTTCGATAAATTTTGGAGCTAACTTTTGACTATAATTTTTAGTCGCATCAGATAAAGTAAAATTCTTTTTCCAAACTAAATCGCCAACATTTAATTTCAATGGACGACGTCGCAAATTGTAAGATTTTGAATTTCTTTCGTAAGCTGCATGTAAATTTTGTTTAACACGTTTAAAAATAGGTGAAAGTTCATTTAAATCTTGAACTAATTGT
Organism: Vesta saturnalis; assembly: GCA_036346205.1. Lineage (NCBI taxonomy): Eukaryota > Metazoa > Arthropoda > Insecta > Coleoptera > Lampyridae > Vesta > Vesta saturnalis. The sequence continues at coordinate 1,621,400 of JARFJB010000512.1, read as the reverse complement.
TCACGGTTAGTAATAAATAAATCATCCTCTTTGAAATCCTTTAGTCGACCATAAAAATCTCCAGAAATCGGAACTGTCCGACCAAACGCCAAAAAGGAAGGTGAAAATTTCGTAGACTCATGAACAGCGTTACGAATTCAATTAAAAACAATTCAACAGAGAAGAAATACAATCTAAGAAAATAAAAAATGGAATTTACACACAAATAACACAAAAATATGTTAAACGGTCGCATCTAAACTACTACCATTAAATTTTAAATTTACAAACATGAACAGAACAAATTTGTAAATTATCAATTAATTCGGTAAAAATCTTAAGCAGGAATACTAACTAAAGTATTAATATTGTCATTATGTGACAAAGAAATAAAATAATCTAAATTTATAATTCATTTCAAAGTTTTCGTTAAATGGATTCAATAATTTCTAATGAATCGTATAAAAATTCATTATCAAAAGTAATGTAATTCAAGCGTTTCAAAATTTAAATAAATGTATTAACAATTGAATGTTAAGAAGTTTATCAATAACAAAACTTAAATATGATAATTGAGGTTTACAAAATTCTCATTTATCTTTTAATTAATATTTAACTTGGCATCATTAAGCCTTTTAAAAATTTCTATTAAATAAAACGTGTTCCTTAAAAGTACTTGAAAAAACAATAATATCGTCTAAATAAACAAAAACTGATTGAGATAAATCATGTCCTAAAATGGAATCCATAAATCGTTGTAATGTATCATAATCAAATATTAAATGCACTTTTTTTAATAATTCCTGTTACATAAAATGTAATCAAATCAATTTCTCAATTTAATTTACGTCTCTCACCTTTTGTCAACCTTTCTGCTGCATTTACAATTAAAAAATTTTAATTCTACTAATATAACTCATCAATATATAAAACATCAACTAAATAATTTACAGTTGACATCGTAAAAATATTATATAACACAATCAATAAAGAAACACATAAAAATACCAAGCTTAACACTAAATGATAACACTCCTTAAAATTCTGACAAAATAAACAAACACAAGTGAAAATAACCAGCATTGAAACAACAGCAAATCCCTTTTTCTGGCCCCAAAGTGATATTATACACAAATGTAAATAAAAATCTCAAATATGAAACAATAAATTTCAAGTAATAAAAATCAAAGTCCCTGCTCGCCCGCGCCAAAGTATATTATTAAATAGCTTCAAACGGAAGATTAAAATAAAGGGGAATTCTAATAAATAGTTTAATTAATATAAAAAATTACCATTTAATAATCGCTACTGCCGTCGGCTCATCGGTAGATGAATATAAGGGTGGGTTCTAATTTAGAGTTTGGTTAACCTACCTAAAATGCTAGTTGCTTCTTTTCTGCTTGATTATTTTCACTTAATTCCAAAAATGTTATCAATAAATTATGAAAAAAATAATAAATTCTCGAGCGCCATGTTGTCTTTCTTTTTTTTTTATATATCTATCTAGGAACAACAAAACCTAGTTATTGAATATTATAAACAAATTAACACAAATAAAAATAAAATAACAAGTTATACATAAGTTTATTTAATATATGTTTTAAAACGAAAAAAAAATTCAGAAGTCATAAACTAAATTATAAAAAAAACTTTACCTTTTAACGGTTCTGTATATACACTGTTACAGGTACTATGAAGCAGAATGGTTCATATGGTGAGGTCGATGTCTTGCTTAGTTATCCTTAAAATATGGAATTTTCTTGAAGTTTAATTCGCCAAATTTATTTGTAAAAGTATGCAGAACTTGCGTTGTAAAGGTAACTCAAGTAAAACTTGCCATTTAAAATAATAGTACATTAAAATATTGACTTATACGTGCCATTAAAGATTATTAAGTATACAAATTAAGTGATTAAAAAGGTGCGTACTTAAAAAGTAAGTACTTAAAAAAAATGCTTACTTGAAAAGTGCCTAAAAAAAAGCAAAGGCTTTAGCTTTAAATATAATGAGAAAAATAACTTACCACCAAAATTCTGATGGCACCAAAATATAAAAAATTAAGTAAAAATCATGCTTATTGCTGTTAACATTCAGCATTAAGTGAATTAAAAAAGCTTTCAGAATAACTCAAGTGTATTCCCCTTAAAAATCTTCACGCTTGCGCGAATACAATAATATAAATCTAATTTTTTTAAGAAAGGGAACTAAAACTATTTAAGTAATATTACACCCAAAAGATTTGTTCTAGGAAATGCCAATTAAATTGCCATTCTCAATTCTACATATTAATAATTAAAAACTTTTCTAATATTATGCCAAATAGATGAACGATTCTTAAATTAATGTAGTTCTTAATACAACCACAAAAAAAAGGTTGTTACAAGCTAGGTTGTTTATGTGTCTGAAGGTGCATTGTTTAAGTGTTTATTTATTTGCTAGTTATTTACTTTGCGTATTCATGCGTTTTCGTGAGTGTTTGCAGGCGAATTTTTTAGTGATTGTATGTTTTGAAGTTGACTTATTTATTTCATGAATTTATTTAAATTGTTCGGATAACTCATTTGTATGTTTGAGAGCTTGCGAATGTGTTTCTTGAGTAGTTTGTTTTCTAGGTTCTAGGTTGTTTTGGCCAGTTTTTAAATTATTTCCTAGGCGTCAATTTTTTTACTACAAAATAATCCTTGGCTTTTATAATTTTTCAGTTTACACGGTCAATGTTGGGCGATACTCGGTCTATCAACGCATTTTTAATAAGTCTAATTTGGGGAACTTAAATATCGCGACTTCTTAGAAGCTATTAGTAGTGCGATGATGAGTCGTGGTTGTAAGTGGGTATGCTATCCATATAAGAAGTTTAACATAGGTGTATCGTAGAATGTGTGTGTTCCTAAATCTCTAAAATAAAAAGTTTTCTTTACCAGCATGTGCATACTTTTAGTATTTTTTAGATTTTCCCTTTTGTGCAAAGTGCAGAGTACTACTAACAGTAAAATCACAAATATAGATAACCGAATAAAAGCCATATCCCAAAATGTGATATATATTCTTACTATTGCCATTAAATGGTAATGAAGTAGTATAACCATTACAAATTGAAAAAATGTAAACGACACCATTTTCTCCCATTGGAGCGCCACGATGAAGTTTTTTGGAATATATCTTCAATCTCACCGTTCTCATCCGGTTTCATCCTCTTCTGATTTACTTTCATGCTTACTTTCATTTATTTTTCGTACCAATTGAAAACATGTTATCGACACCATTTTTCCCATTGGTGCGCCAAGATGAAATTTTTGGAATACATCTTTAATCTCATCGGTTTCATGCTCTTCTGATTTACCTTCATGTTTTTTTTTATTTTTGGTGAGTCTTCGTAATTTCTGTTGATGCTAGGAATTTTTTTTAAATTTGAAAGCAAACGATCATCTACGTCAAAAGTCGTTTTTCTAAACAGCTAAGAAATAGGTAAACATGTATAGTGTAGGAGATATTGAGATTTACACTTTGTTAGTACTCTGAATTTTTCCGACGTAATGTCTCATTAAGTAGCCCAAATATATGAAAATTGCTTGGGACGCGGTCAGAGGTATAATGGGAATGTGGCAGATACTTAAGCTTAAAATCTTTGATGCCTGTCACTGTTTTATGGACAGCACCGCCGTCTCGTTTTAATCACAGGACTGAGATTCTTCAATGAGTGTATGTTACTACTATTAGTAACCTTATTAGGTTGTAGTCCTACAAAATTGCTTTTGTATTCAAGAAAGGGGGGTCAGCATAACCTTTCCTGTAAAAATGAGTGTTCGACATTTCTTTGCTATTGGCATATGGGATTTTCTTGAGGAAAAATGTTAATAGAACCCTGTAGTTCTAATTAGAGTTTCCGCTAGCGCTTCTTGAAGTTACCAAAATAAGATTTTACATGAAAGCTTATTTCAGGAAAATTAAAGGAAATCATATTTCGAATGATTTATTTACTAACATTCTAATAGAATTTTGAGTTCTCGATAACCCGCCGAGAGTTCTAAAAAGTTTACATCACAAGGTTGTGCATCAAAGCTTAGTTTATGTAAATTAAAGGAAACTTTATGTTTTTATTATTGACGAAATATTCTAATACAATTTCATAGTTCTGATTAGATTCCCAATAGCTCCTCAAGAGTTCTAAAAGTTTTTATAAGATTTTGAGTAAAAGCCTACATTACAGAACTAAGTGGATTCTTGTATGCTTCCAGTGATTATTATTTTTATAAGTTAAATATTTTAATAGAATTTTGGAGTTCTAAATAGAGTTCCGGATATAATTTTTGAGTCAAGAAACCTAAAAATTTTAGTAATGAGATTTTTCATGTAATTAAGTGAATCTTTTTATACTTTCAGAAATTACCATTTTAATAAGTGAAATATTTCAATATAATTTTTGAATTCTCATTACAGTTCTCAATGACCTCATAAGTGTTCTTAAAATTCCCAGAACAAGATTCTGCATAAAAGTCTATTAAACAGATTAAGATGATTTTTTTTTATATTTCGAGCGATTTCTTTACTATTGGCATATAGGATTTAATTAAAGAACTATTTTAATAGAATTTTGTAATTCTGATTAGAGTTCGCGCTAGCGCCTCAAGAGTTCTCAAAGTTCACAAAAGAAGATTCTGCATTAAAGCCTATTTTAGGAATTTTCTATTTCGAGTGATTTATTTACTATTGAATATGAAATATTCTAATAGAACTTGTAGCTCTGATTAGAGTTCTCGATAACCCCTCAAGAGTTCTAAAAGTTACCTAATTTAATTTTGCTTGAAATCCTATACTAAAAATTAAGTAGATTCTGTTATGCTTCCAGTGATTACTATTTTGACAAGCGTAATATTTTAATAGAATTTTGGAGTTCTGTTTAGAGTTACCGACAGTTCTAAAAGTTCCCAGAATAAGATTTTTCATGATAGCATACATTAAGAAAATTAAATGGAATACTTATATTTCGATTGACTTTCTACTATTGGCATCACACGGCATTTAATTGAACTATTTTGATATAATTCTATAGTTTTGATTATAGTTCCCGCTAGCGCTTCAGAAGTTCTTAAAGCTCCCCAAATAAAATTTTGCATGAAAGCTTACTTTAAGAAAATTAAAAGGCTTCCTCATATTTAAGTGATTTCTTTACTACTGACATACAAGATTTACTCGGAGAACTATTTTAATGGAATTATGTAGTTCCCGCTAGCGCTTCTAGTTGTCAAAGTTCCTAAATAAGATTTTCCATGAAAACTTATTACAGGAAAATATATTTCAAGTTAGTTATTTAGTATTGACGAAATATTCTAATAGGATTTTGTAATTTTGTTTATAGTTCTCGACAGCCCCTCAAGAGTTGTAAAAGTTTTCGCATAAAATATTTTAAGTTGTAATGGATTTGTAGAGGTCAAAGTTTACCGCTGATTCTTTGGTTGACTTTAAGTAGAACAATTTTAATAACCTATCGAAAACTCCTGAACTATTCACTTTTGGAACAATTTGGATCAACGTCAAGATCGCTTCTCCAATTTTCAAAATCTAGCTTGAAAAGTTTCTTGTCGGAACCATTTTTACCTTCCAACCTATATGTATATATATATATATATATATATATATATAAACGTGTTCAGCGAGGAATGGGATAATGCAATATCTCGAGCGGATGAAGATTTTAAATTATGAAAATATTTTGTAAATATCTTCCAAGGCGCACATTTGTTGGCACAAAGATTTGAATCAACGCCCATCACCGCCAGGTGCGTATCTCACTTCAATTTTTTAAATGCAATGCCCTATTTTTATTTCATTTTGGATTCTATGACATATTTGGATGACTTTTATTAAATTTCCTACCAACCTATCTTTTGTAGTTTCTGAGAAAAAATAATCCTTGGAATTTTAGCACAAAAACGTAATTTCAGGAAGTGCTCATAACATTTGAGTGATACAGACAAAATAGCAAATTTTATGTCAAATGAAAGATAAAAGATTGTTCTTCCACAAAAATAATGCAGATAACGCCGAAATAATGCGATACGCTGTACACTAAATTGTAAGGGGGACCAACTTATCACAGTCGTTGATTAAGAATCATGTGAAACATTTATCATGCCATGAAAACAAACGCGTAATGGAGTGTCTGTCAAGTTTCTGTCAGTTTACAGTTTCAGTTTTGAAAATGGTCTGTGCATCTTCAAATTCAATAATTATGTTTACGTTTTCTAACGAAGAATATTTTGATATGGTAATAATTTATGGTGAATGTAGAAAAAATGCAAGGGCTGCACAAGTATTGTATGCTGCCAGGTTTCCCGATCGACGCCATCCCGGAAAAAATACATTGTTCGTGTAGCAAATATTTTGAGGAACCGGTCATTTTCCTCACCGTAAGTGCGAGAAT
>JARFJB010000512.1:1532500-1610000 GCA_036346205.1 Vesta saturnalis | reverse complement strand
TTTAATCGCTTAGAAAAGATGTCCGGTTTTTGGATTTACCCGCCGACATAAGGCGTAATTTTACTCCCTTGTGTTATTTGTAAGTTGCCGCACTAAGCTACATACAAAGAATGTATTTTCTACATTGATAACCAATTTTTTTTAATTTTTAGACACCATGCTGTCTGAAAGGTGTTTGTAGAGACGGTAAAAAGAATTTTTTCAATGTTCAGCACGAGTACCTATAGTAAAATTTATTATACAAAAAAAAAATGATTTCTGGGGGCTTGTTATTTGTATTTCCAATTAAATATATTTGCATAATCCTTGCGCAGCCATTTTTCATCGCATTATAAGTGTTGGACGTTTTTATTTCTTTTATGTATTATTTTCTTTTAGATCTATTGCCAATTTGAACTTTGTGGTGTTTGAAAATACAATATTCACATAAAAAAGGCAAAAAAAAATATATAAAACGCCATTTTATTTTTACTTTTAGTTCCATTTTGAAATCAAATCAAATTTATTGTTTTATTGTGAAAAAGTAAACTTTCACCAGTATCGCACATAATTAAAATACTTTTCTTTTAGATATTAAATCATGTGCTGTTTATTTATCTTTATAAATTTATACGTTTCGATAACAATTACAGTTATCGTCCCCAGTAAATGTTAATCTCTTGAAGAATTATTTAAGAAGTCAAAATAAATTTTAATTTTCATATTTCACAAATTTATTTTGACATCTTAAATAACTCTTAAAGATATTAACATTTACTGAGGACGATAACTGTAATTGTTATTGATACGTATAATTTTATATAAAGTTAATAAAAAATACACTGTTTAATATCGTTTGTGTAATTTTTATTATCAGCTCATTCCTGTCTTTTCGAGGAATCTATGTTATTCTTTTTCTTTATAATCACCAGTATCCTATTTTGTATTTCCTTTAACCCACTTATCACAGTTGATGTCGATCCAACCGCAACACTCTATGAAGATTGTCCAGTTTAGTTGTTATTTAGTTGTGATTTTGGAATTACGCAAAAAAAAAACAAATTGAGTTTAGTTGTGCTAGGTTTGTGGTGCGTTGTGCGCCAAAAGCCTCCTTTCCTAAAAATCAAAGCGGCAGATTAAAAAATCAATTTTTTCGCCAGCAGCGTCATTTCGTTCTTTCAAAAAACAAAAATTGTGCTGAGTATAGCCTTGGCTACTAAAAGTTGTGCCGCAAAGACCAAAATTATTACATTACGTTCAAAAGAAAGAAGAATTCAATTTCTTTTGATAGTTGTGGACCTGAACCGGCTAAAGCACTCAGGAACACTTAGGAGGATGGATAGAGGGACATTGAATTGCCAAGAGATGCCTATGAACAGCTACCTTACATTTTTTCATATCATAAGTGAGAATATAATTAAGCAGCGCAATAGCCATTGTAATAGCGATAACACAAAGAAAGTACTAAAACGATTCTTCTATGCTCAAGGAAATATATGTCATAAGTTAAGAACGAGCCATTTATAAGCCTAATCGCTCTTTTTGAATACCATCTACGATATCGAGAGCATATTGAGGAGCACAAACCTAGAGGTGAAGATTATATTCTGGATGGGGTCGAATTTGGGTCTTATACAGCAGAAAGAGTTGTCGGGAGATAAAGTAGTACTTAGATTTGTACAAAAAGCCTATTTTACTAGCAGCTGTATTGGTAGCTGACAGAAGTTGGTCAAACGACGATAGATTTGGAAGATACAGTCATTCCCAACTGAGTAATAGAGTCTGAAAACTTAAGATCTGAGCCATTCATATTTACAACAGGAAATGATCGACCCTTTTTGGCGGACACAAGACAACACTGAGTTTTGTTAGCATTAAATTTAAACAGATTATTGGTTCTCTATTCGAGAATTTGTTGATTGAATTTGCCATTTCAGCTTAAATGTCTTGAGACATAGAAGGTAGATTACTACTATGAGTAGACTGAGATGAACTACAATTAGAGTGCTGTCGTCAGCAAAGCAATACATCGAATTAGTTGAAGAAATAAGGTCATTTAGGTATAGCAGGAAAAGTGTAGGCACTATAACTGATCCTTGTGGCATGCCCGCATCTTTTGTAATACAGCCATTAACTACGACACGTCTTTTATCAAGAAAATTAGAAACCCAGACGATGAGCGTATCATTTAACCTAAACGAGGTGAGTTTAGTAAGTAAACACTTATGCCAAACTTGGTCAAATGTTTTGAGATATTCCAAACTTGGGTCACATATGAAAGATCACCTATTGAACGACTATGCCTATACCCATATTGGTGGTCACATAGGACTTTGTTAGTTTCAAGGAACGAAAGCAGTTGTTGATTGATTGCTTTTTCCATGATTTTAGACAAAATGGAAGTGATGGGAATTGGTCGTCTTTTTGGGAATAGGTTGACCATTTGCTAACTTCCATAATGAAGGAAATTCCCCAATAGACATAGAGATCCAAAAGAGCTTAGATAGGACTGGTACTAGTTCGGGGCAACATTTATTTAAGACAATAGCTGGGATACCATCTGGGCCAGTCGCCTTATTGAGATCAAGCCTACTGATAATCGATTCTAGGAGCTTGTACCCAAAATGAATCGGTTTCACAGCGAATGGGATGTGTTGACTAGTGGCACATAATTTCCAGAATCATTGAGATACGAGTTTAATGCAAATAAATCCACAAAAATCTTAGCTTTCTCTATAGAATCAGCAACTACAGATCCGCCAAAAGATGTTAGAGGGGGGTGGGGGAATGAAGAGGTACCAAAGTTTTCACTAATGCCTTTAGCTAAAAAACAACATTTGCGACTGCCCAAAGGAGATGTAGCTAGTTCATTGCATTTTCGTTGTTCAAAAATTTTTTAGCTTTAGTGATGACACTTTTGCAGATATTTCTAGCACCCCAACCTACTCTGCATGACTCTCGATCATTTTATTAGATTTCTAGTTAATATAAGATTTATTTTTCAAAGATATTGCACCCACACAAGCCTTATTGAACCAGGGTTTGGAACGTGAATGACCTACACGATTCTGTTTTTTTGGTAATGTATAACTCCATGCCCATGGGAATGACTTCAGATACTGAAAGAGCAATGTCCGAAGAAGAGGACGTCATGGAAAGTCTGCAAAGAAGTCTCGTAAATTTGATGTAAGGAAGAGATCTAGAAGATGTGGTGTATGGCTAGCTCACAAGCAATAGCAAATGTTTCTGCACCAGTTGGATTCATAGTAGATGAAAATTGAAGCCAATTAGAGTTATGAACATTGAAATCTCCTACAGCTGAGATATCGCAAGACGGAAACTGAAACAGGAGATAGTCAACTTTCAAACTAAGGTAATCAAAGAAGTCTTGAAAGTTACTGTCATTAGGATACCTATAAATACAACACTAAAGTTTTTTAAATATTTTGATTTTAAAAATGTTTATTCAATTATAACTGTTAAACCCTGACAGATAAATGAATTCTGTAAGCAACGATGATTTGTGTTAATCGAGTATAGCATGAAACCATCGAGACACGTTGCGAAAATTACAGAATTTATAAAAACTGTTGGGCCAAACAATCATTTTTTCTGTCGAGTTACCGGTTCTGTCCAACCATCGGACCAAAAATGTGGTCTTGATTTTGTTTTCCATTTATGTCATCATCGTTATAATTTTTGAGCCGTAACAGATAAATAAATTTTGCGGAATGTGCTCAGTTGTGCTAATCCAGTACAATCGGAAACGTTTGAGCTTCGAAAATTGCACAATTTGCAAGAAAAACTGCAAAATGTTTTTGGCCAAAGAATTTTCTTTACATTTTCGAAACGTTTAGAGCTGTGGCGAGTTGTGTTAGTCATGCCCTAATGACAAAATTGATAGACCACCGTAGTCAACTATGTGCCCAAAACTGTGGTCTTGAGAAGAAGCGCGGAAATATAGTTGCATTTAAGTGTTTATTAATGATCGTACTGTTTTTTTTAATAACCGTATTTGCATTTTACGATACCAGGTTTTCCAATTAATGGGATTTTAATGACTAAAAATTTATTTTCTACTGTGACGGCCTTTTGATCCCTCCCTTTTTAAGACCCCTCTATATCCCTTATTTGCTTACCTTCGTGCCTTTTTGGCTCTTCTGAGGAGAACGATTTGAATACCTTATAAAAAACTATAGAACTATTCACGATCTTTCCAGAACTACAAAAAAATCCACTTTTAGAATAATTGGGACCAACGCCAAGTTAGTCTCCACGATTTTCAATATCAAGCTTGAAAATATTTTTTGGGGAATTATTTTTATTATTTATCAAGGACTCTAGGGACATCCAAAATTCAATTACGTTTATAGAAAGCTAATTCCACATTACCATCGAGATAGTTTACGAAAATTACAGAATTTGGAAAAAATTGCAAGAATTGTGAAGTTGTGTCAAGTTGTGCTAGTCAAACACAACAACTTTCTCTGTTGTTTATTAATGACCGTAATTGTTTTCTTGATAACTGTAATTGCATTTAATGCAATTTTCCAATGAATGGGTTTTTAATTGTGTTTTAAGATTATCTTTTCAGTATCTTGTTGTGTGATCTTGTTTCTGTGTGTGTGTGGCCCCGCATTTACGACATCATGGGCTTTGCCAAGGTTCTCAACATCTGTGGCACCGGCAGATGTCAACAGCCGTGTTTCTACCATAGTACTTTTTCCAACGCCAAAGGGCTACAGCTACATCTTGGACTTGTATCTTAAAACAGGTGTCAACATCTAGAGTCTGCCTTCGCTTTCACGCTTTCTTTTATTGGGCCAACTCCCTATTTCTCTCTATTGGTTAAAAGCAAATGTAGCTCCCTCTTGTAGTATTATTAGAAGTCAGCACACAGCCGACGCCATCTAGTGTTGTAATTTAAAAGGTACATAGTGCGGTATAATTAGATGTTAGCATAAAGTTTGCGATAGCGTGATATGATTAGATTTTAACACACAGTTTGCATCGCCATCTTGTGGATAATACAGAAGTTAGGAAGTTAGTCAACAAATACACAAGCACGTAACGAGCCCAACTACTTTTTATTTCGGGTATGGAATCTCTAATAAAATTTAGCTCTTACTAACGGAAAAACGACAGAAAAATGATTTGATACCTGTGTTATCATATTTGATAGCGCACACATCACGTTAGGAGTATATCCCGTGTTATAAATTGTGCAATTATTGCACTAATTATTAAGTAAAAAGAAATGAGATAAAAATAAGTTTATACTAACTTGAACTGTGCAGTTATACATATCATATAAAATATATGGTGTAATTTTTTTCGAAACCGTCATTTAAAAAGGTGGCATAATACCCTATTTATATTATCCTAGGCATTTCATTTTCCCCAATCATAATTTCAAAAAAATTCCGTAACCTTATCACTGGATTTCGTGAAGTGATGTGAATGCAACTCTCACATTAATTGATCAATCAAATTTTGACAAACGTTTTGACTTTCTCACTAAATGATTCAGGTTTCGAAAAACATGTTACATGTACCTCAGCAATAAAGTGATTTTCTAATACTTGATGATTATGCAACCTCAACTGCAATACGTTCATAATGAAAATAGGCAACATCGTCAAAACGTTAATAATGTGCCAGATGAACGTTTAAACCTTCATGTCAGATAGACTTTAATAGAGTTTAGATGCCCAAAAATCCCAAAATGAAAAATGTCCTAAACACGGTTTACGGCATTTTACGTGTCATTTAATCAATTAAATATTCAAGGCTTATGTATTTCGTATCAAGAACTTTTATAAAATTAATTAAATATTCAAGGCTTATGTATTTCGTATCAAGAACTTTTATAAAAAAAGTTCTGTAAAATTAAATTATTTTTAAAAAAGTACACACATTTTGCTATAAAGTTGGTCGTTATTCAGACAGTGAAAAGATTTCGCATTAAAAAATGGCCCAGAACATAATTTGTACTCTAAAAAAATGTAAGCTCGAGTAGAAATGGATAAACATTTTTCAATTTTTTTTTCAAATTGTGCAATTTTCGAAATATGGTTTTAGTTCTGCCAAAAATTAAAGCGATAGAAAAAATCAAGACCACATTTTTGGGTGCTCAATTAGCTATGTCGGTTTGACATAATTTTTCCATTCGGGTAAGTTATTGGGCTTGACTAACACAGCTTGGCACAACTTTCAAAATTTTGGAAATGTCTAAAAAAATTAATTTGGCCAAAAACATATTGCAATTTTTTTGAAGTTGTGCAATTCTGGGAATGTGTCTCAGCACATCTCCCAGCATTCGTTTATCTGTTACGACTCAAAAATTAAAGCGATAAGAAAATGGTGACATTAATAAAATATATAACCAAGACCGAATTTTTAGGGTACAGTTAACTACAATGGTTTGACATATTTTTGCCCTTAGGGAAAGTTGTTGGGTGTGACCAGCTCAATTTTCAAAATTTTGAGATAAAAAAATTTGTGCCCAAAATCATTTTGCAATTTTTCTTACAAATTATTTTTGTAATTGTACTAAATTAGCACAACTCAGCACATTGCGCAGAGTATGTTTATCTGTTGCGGCTCAAAAATTATAGGGTGACAAACGAAAGTTAAGATCAAAACCAAATTTTTGGATACACAGTTGGTTACGATGGTTTGACAGTTTTGCCATTAGGGTAAGTTGTAGGGTCTGACTAGCACAACTTTCATGATGTCAAAAATAAAAAAAAAAACCTTTTGACCAAACAATTTTTTCAAATTATGTAATTTTCGTAACATGTCTCGATGGTTTTAGGCTGTGCTCGATTTGCACAAATTATTTATTTGTCATGGTTTAGAAATTATAACAGAATAAACACTTTTTAAAGTCAAAATATTTGATTTTTTTTCTTTTGAACGGAAATTAATAGTTTTCCTCTTTGCGGCCCAATTTTAAACAGATTTTTTAATTTGCCGCATTATTTTGTGAGATTTATTTTTGGAACACAACGTGGCACAAACCTAGGAAAACTCAGCAAAATTTACTTGTTGAGAAAATGGTGGTGCTAACTTTACACATATTCGTGAGTGTCACTTACGTTCGATGCACAAGGATAACTAAAGCTATCTAATGTGAAGCCCTCTCATTTTCAACATTTTATAAGAACAATTGAGGTTCCGGGCGCCCTTCAAAGACACCTAGAGTTTTTGATAAATTATAATCCGTCAATAATGCCTTCCAAATCCGATTTTAAGAATCGAGGGGGGCACACAGCCCTCAATTGTCAATAAATTTAGAGTTATTCAAATCCTTTGGCTCAAAAACCAGCGTCAAACATTTGAACAAACAGAGCTTCGAAAATTCTTTATAACTTTGCAATTATAAATGTTTCTGCAAAATGTTATAAATTGTTTTATCACTTTTTTCCTTCCTTGCTGGGTTCGTCTAGTATAGCTGTTCCGAGGACACTGCAGCAGTTCAGTCTTTTCTTAGATAGCGCAACGTAGTTTCACACAGGTTTTTCACTACTGAACCTGCAGGAGAGGTTTCCTGTTAGGTTTCCTATTCTATCAAGGTTTAACAACCGTATGTCCTTTTAACGCTCCCATTAGAGTTTTAAGATTCAGTCTACTTAACCGAAGTAGTTCTGAAGTTCTCTTTGAGCAAACACCACATATCAAGGCCTTGCTGTGTGTTAATCCTGGTCTATGAATCCAGTAGCCCTTCTGCTGTTCCGATATCCATTCCCAATAGTCTGAAACTACAATAACGTTGTTATGTCCCCAGGGTAATTGAATTCTTCGTGGCATTTTCAGACCAATTGTGATGGTGCCTTTTGTCTTGATAGAGCTTTTAAGTATAAAGTATGATAGTATAGAAATGCGCCTTCTTTTATTTTCCCGCACACATTTGAGTATCGCGTATATCTTCGTTTTTTGGTACCTTGTGGTGTGGTCTGCTTCCATTTCAATTATGGGACCCCCAATACTCTGAACTAACTTCTCGTGTTCCGTTTTACTTACCGTGTTTCGCAAGTTTTAAATCCTACGAAGTCCCATCCTTGCCTGTTCTTCAATAATAAATTGGAGGGTAGGCTTAGCAGAGATTACATTGCAGCGGTAGGCGTTGATCTCATTGCCCCCCCAATTCCTAAATAGACATGCCTCTGTTCCTTGCATAGTTTTAGTTCTGTTCTTTCCTGGCTTATCACTTGTGAGAGGCGATTTGAAACTACAATCAGAACTTCTAAATTTCATTAAAATATTTTCCCAAAGAATAACTGGAAATTAAACACTTTTGGGTATGTAATTGCGTGCTTTTGTTAACTCTTTATAAATTTAGACCTTTCGTTAACAATTACAGTCATTCAGTAAACATTCAGTAGTAGTTCTTAAAAAATTAATGAAAATGTCAAATAAATTATGGTATCTAAAAACGCAAATATAGTTAAGGAAGAGCCAACTACAGAATCTAATTTTATTTTGGTAAAGATTAGCTAGATCTGCCATAAATTAAATCTTATTAAACCGTCTTGAAATGACACATATGAACACCCCTAACGGACGAAGACTAGCAATGAAAAATGTCACAATTAATGCGATTTTGCATGAGACCTTATATTAAAAGAATTAAGAGGAAAACGTATATCCAGTAATTTCTTTAGTATTCAAATTTGGGAAAGTATTTTATTGTAAATTTCGGGTTTTGATTTTAAGTCCTCTCTCAAGTGATAAATAAATTTTATAAGAAAATCACAAAGTTATAAGGAAGCCCCAATTACTGAACATTTAGGCCAAGTTCACTTTAGCCTAAATGCACCACATTTTCTTGGTTCTTTAGACCGCAAGAGCTACCTCATTCCCAACCTCCTTTTTACGGTAAAAAAAAACTCTTTTCTGAAAAACTCAATAAAAAATTGTCTGTAACTTGAATTTTGAATGTTTACGCTTCTGCTACTTTAGTTACCCTAGACCCGTGAAGCTAGTATGGTCATTAAACTTTGCTTACGTCAACGTGAGCATCCTTTTTATTGTATGGAATTTGCTGATACAAATGACTCTCGACAAGTAGTGTTAGAAACTTCGAACTGTAATCCCTGTAGGTTGTAGTATTCGAGGAAGTTGTACGTAGGTAGTCCGTATCAAACCGAAGTACTTCTAGAAAACTAGAAGTCTCAAAAACTGAAGTGCTTGTTGTTTGCATCTGTATTTTTAACGTGCATAGCCTTAGCTGGAATCCGATGTTTGATTCAGATAAACATTTGTCATGATTGCAACGGTAGTGCAAAGATAGATCCGCCACTTTTGTTAATCGTTATAACCTTTTTGTAAGTTACTGATCGTCAAAGAAGAGCATAACCATACATTTTCAGTGAAACTTGTAGAATTTTTTCGTAGGAGAAAATCATACAACTATTAGTACAGAATATATTGTAGGTGGTATAGAAACTCTAATTGTGCACAAGAAGATTTTACTAAGGCTTTATTTCCAACCGAAGCTCGATGAAAAAAATCTGTTATTCAACCAATTGCATTAAATTAATATCCCAGTTTAATTTGAGTATTGTTTAATTTATTTAATAATAGAAAATTGGTCTAGTCACATATTTTTCAATCCCAACATGATTTTGACCAGAAGTTTTTATCAGAGAACAAATGAATGGTTCTGTTACATGTACCGCTAGATGGTGTTGATAGAATTTAAATAAGTAGCAATAATTTAATAAGTTTTACTTAAGGTAAATAGACGTATATAAAGGTGAGTTAAATAATTATATATCCCAGTGAAGCAGAAAATGATAATTTAAACAGAAAATATCAAATATAAATGTGTAAACATACGTCAATTACGTAATTCCATTAAAAACCTCTCAATCACATTTTTGATCCAGGCATTAAAGTAATACTAGCTTAAATCACTTTTGTGCAACTGACCCCTGAGGTCCCACAATTTGTTTACTATTTTCTAGTTGAATAATGCGCAAAAATATAAATTAATTAAAGAACAAGTGCAATAACAAATGAGCAAGTAAAGGCAAGTCATGTGTGTTGCATATAGCACCAGATATACATTTCATGCTCAACTGCATAAAATATATGACGTTCAGCATGTTGAGACTAAAATAATACAGGGCCGTACTCAAAACTTGAACCTAGACATAGTAATCGTTAACGTGATCAGATAATTATAAATATTATAGTAATATTACTTTGAGATACCTAATTGAAACTACTAATGTTGGATGGTAATTAGTGAGAACTGTGTTTTTCTTGTTTTGAGATAGACTACACTGCAGCAGTTTTGTAGTTTTCTGGGAAACATCCTTTGTTATATAATAGTGCAAAGAGTTTAAAACACACTTAAGATTAGAGAAGGCATTCCATTAAGGCCGTCGTCTGCGTTGGTCTCTATGCTTTCAAGGTCTTGTTACTCCTCGCTGAAAAAAAAAATGTGTAGCTCAACGGTAATCATTGTTTAGAGACATTTTTGCCTACAATTGAGAGAGAGAGATATCAAGATCAGAAGATACGTGCAATAGAAGTACTGCATATTAAAGACAAATATGTATCAATGTCCATTTATGCAATGAAGTATAAGTGGTACGAATTTAAACCAAAAGCTGTTTTAATGATTACACCCAAAATAAATTTACAAAGTGTTCATGTCCAAGCAGGGTTGAAACCTAGAACTAATGTATTCGAAATCATGTGACTAATCCTGGCGTAGGAAACCAGACGTTGTTTAATTTCTTTCCTACATGAAGTCAAATATTTAGACTTTACTAAAAGGTTGAAATCTACAGAGAAGAGAACGAATGAACAAACAGCTTTTTTCAATAGAATTGCTTATTGATGTAGCCAATTGGGATTTACTATTAAAGAGATAGTAGTGCTCTTTCCATGGAACCGAATCATCAATTTTCCTACCAAGCAAATCTTGCCCATTTTTAAAGTTTTGTTTTTCGCCTCCCTCAACCCCCCCAGAAAAACACTATTTGCGTAGAATGTGACTTTGTTGCTAAGGATTACCGTAATTAAGCTATTTTAGAAACTATGTAATAACCCATTTTGAGTTGTATTAAAATATACCGTAATTTACGTTCTTCGTTCATTTAGTTGTAAAATATAAGAAAAAAGAATTTTTAATTATTAATGAATTATAAGTATGTGGTAGGCAACTTAATTTGCATTTTGGTGTAACTTAAGTGCATATCTTTCTAGGGGTTTATGCTTCTATATCTTTGACTTAATTGTTTGCGCATATTTTTTCGCGCACCGCTATATCACCGGATATCTAAGCGTCCTTTCGAGCATTAGTTGATGAACATTATATTGATTAGGAAGCCATTTCTGGGTTTTCACCTAAATTTTGTGAAAAGTGCCATTGATTTAATGGTAAGATATATTTAACTCGTCTTATATTGAAATTTGAAACATTTGCTCTTTGCAGGCACTTTTACTACTTTTAATTGCACATTTAATTACACTTTAATTACACGTTTACTTCTACTTTTACGTACGCTTGTACTTATACTTTGCTAGATCTAAATTTTGATCAAATTTTTTATTTGAACTTTCGAGAGAATGCATAAACATTGGATTATTCAAATTTCATGAAGATAAATTTATAAGAAGTAAAATTCAACGTTGGTATGGTTTACAACGTACGGCATTATTATTACGAGATATTGCGCAATATTGGTGCAAAGATGACATCACCTTTGGTTTACATTTCCGTAATCGTTTAAATACCAGATGTTATTAAAAAGTTGTGTACAAAATTTCTCGAACAGGTATTTATCCCTAATAATTTAGTAATAAGGTTATTACAAGTAGTTTTAAGTTATATTTTATATAATTCTAAATTTGAATATTTAATAAACGTAATTTGTATATTTTTTATTTTGACATTTTGGTGAATTTTATTATTGTATCCTCGGTTTAGTTATTCCGAGCATAATCAAAAAATAACTTGGCGTCCGAGATAATTTTTATTATTGTTACATTGTAGTTACTGTATTGATGTTAAGTGAAAATAACCAAGCAGAAATTTGTGGTAATTAAGCAAATCAAAAGATTTAACAGGCCTACTTTAATCAACCGACCGAGACAACGGCATTATCTTTTATTGAGTGTTTTGGATCTCTAGTTAGTTTAACGATTTATTAATTAAATTAATTACACCTGGTGCTTTTAAACCGATACATTATACCACGCACCATTACATTATTATCTTTTTATAACTATTGATTAACCTGTTTCACGCCGGGCTAACAGAAATACGAATTCTGATTCATCTATATTCTGGTTTTTCTGTCAAAATGTCTGTGCAACAAGGAAAAATCTATACGCTTATAGTTCTTCCAAAATTCTGGACCATCTTTAAAATGGAAAGCTTAACGTGTATTGGATAGTGTGGAAGTCTTAAAGTATACATACGCCCCTCACATGGTATCGTCTTAAGGTACATCGTAACTCATAAAGTTTCGAGTTTGCACTTAGACTCAGCAACAATTGCTATGATACTCTTATTTAAAAACGCACAAGTTGACAGTGGATTTGAAAATCAATAAACTATAAGAACGGATATGGACATTAAAAACAGTTATTAAAGTTCCTAAAATCTGTTTTAGATCCAAGTAAAAAAAGGAAAAGGCCACGTATTTCATTCCCTCCCCCAAGGAGGAGGGCGGGCTAAAATCTGTTTTAGATCCAAGTAAAAAAAGGAAAAGGCCACGTATTTCATTCCCCCCCAAGGAGGAGGGCGGTCTGCTCGAGCTTTCCGAGCTCCTTCAACCACAGTCATGGATTCCAAACATACATACATACATTACGTCTATATGCATGGTGGGATTAAGGATGGGTGTGGTCAGGATAGGATCGGAAGGAACGGAGTTAGTAGATCCAAGAAACTCATAATTATTCCTAGACCTAGTCTCATTATAGCTGATTAAACATGAAAATAATACTAGCTCTTTTTGAACAGAATAGAAAAGTGCGCCGAAATATTTGTCAGTGGAGTACAGTAGTTATTATTTCATAACAAATAAAAATCAATTATTTTGAAACACAATTTGATTACTTACCCAGCGGTGAGGCTGTTTGGCCACATCTACTTCTTCCCTGTAATACAAAAAATAAATAAATAAATCGCTACTATTACAGACAGCGTTATCAAAGCAGTTTTGTAACTATGTATTGTTATCATTTGAGGATCTTTATTCATTGTGGATAATAAACTTTCTTCTGTGTCCACTTAATGTAATACATTGAAGGTACCACGTTTTCTTTAATTAATATTATGTAAGTATAAATGGATCCAAATTTATTGAACATCATTTTTTGCTTTTCAAACATTACTAACAGTATTGGATGGTAGTGGTTGTAGGAGTCCAAGTGTACACGCCAACGATCGAATATGAAGATGAAGAGATCGAAGATGTGTAGGAACTAATTAGCATCTTGGAAGAAAAAAACTACAAAAAACTGATTGAAGAACATGTAGAGCACTAGATGTTTGTGCACAGCACCGGACTGGAAAACGAAGTCTAGCTATTAGCAGATACACAACAACAAAATATACTTGTCAAACTTGGGTATTAATCAAGCTATATGTGTATTTATATACGATACTTTAACCGTTCAAGCGAATAAAACGGGATTCTTTCATTTTCTGCAAAAGAAGTTTTAGTGGTGTTTAACCATGTATAGAAGGTGAAACTTGTAAAGAAGTAAGTCAATAATGTTTGCGTAGGTGATGTAGGTAGGGAGGTAACCTGTAGGTCTGTCGTGGAAGAAGCATATTAAGAATAAGAAAAGATAGTGATCACACGTTTTGAAAATAACAAACAGTCCGTATCACTGCTTCACCATTGCCTGTTTAGATATTATGAGATATTCGGATGTTATTATGACCTTAAGGTAAAATAAATAGTCCAGAAATAAATCTGCCTTGGTTTTGGACGTGAGCATTCGTGGGTTACTAGAGAAAAAGGTTGTTTTGGAGAATTTTGATAGATGCCATTACCACAGGAGCTGGAACGAATTAATACCATCTTGACCAGAGCATACTCTGCTTTTGATGCGAGAGATAAAAGCAATTTTATAATTGCTTGACGATGTACTTGATTTTTCACTAACACAATAATTTTGAAAACCTAGAGTTTTGTTGAGGCGCTTAGAAGGGTTAATAATAAATTACTAAAAAAATCATAAGTGTATTGGGTTCATAGTGTCGAAGAAGGGAAAACTACATAAAAACAACAAAAAGCAAATAGTGAACGATTACTGAAAGAATACGATGCGATAGAAACGGCAGTATATAAACTAGCAGTGAAGAGAAATATGATACATGGAAATGAAAGCGTGGATAAACTTGATGAAGCAAAAGTAAGGGCCAAATAGGACGCGTACGTGTGCACGCACACGCACAGGCTCACGCACTGGCACATGGACTCTCACGCACACGCCCACGCACACGCGCACGCACACGCACAAGCACACCCACATGCACACGCACACGCACATGCATTTGCATATGCACACTGACGCATACCCACACGCACACAAACACGCACACGCACACGCACACGCACACGCACACGCACACGAACGCACACACACACACATACGTACATACATACATACATACATACATACATACATACATACATACATACATACATACATACATACATACATACATACATACATACATACATACATACATACATACATACATACATACATACATACATACATACATACACATACACATACACAAACACAAACAGACATCAAATTGAAAATGGTCTAGATTGTTTTAAAGTGCTGAAAACGCGTAAATCCATTGAAAACTCGAGATGGATCATCCTCCTGAAAACAATTTTTTTCTTATGGGTGCTTCGTGCTTAAGAAAGTAAAACACAGAGGTGCGCATACTGTATGAATCTCACTGCTGAAGGAAATATAAAGGTTTGTTGGGAGCACAAAAACAACAGTATCAGTTCTTTACACTTTTCGTAATGTATTTTTCCGTAAACATTGAATAGGAAAATCTACATCCCAAAAGCATTTTGCTTAAATACAACAATGGAAAGAAGGAGAAAATAGAACTGCAACGAGTGAATGGTATCTCAAAAAAGGCGATGTAATTAAAGCGCCAGATAGAACAGCTAAATAGAATATTGCGTACAATAAAATGGAATGAAAGCGTGAATGAAAAGCAAGTTCGAATAGCACACGCATACGCACAAGTATGCGCACAAGCTTAAGCACATGCACACGCACATGTACACGAACATGCACACTCACAAGCACACGTACTAGCACACAAACTCGCACACACACTCGCACACACACACACACACACACACACACACACACACACACACACACACACTCTCGCACACGCACACGCACACACACACACATACACACACTCAAAAGAAGGACAAATTGTTAAAAAAAACAAGAAGGAAACGAGTGAATCGTTACTGAAAGAAGGCGATGCGATTGAAGCGCCAGATAGAACAGGTAATTATGATATTGTGTATAATAAAATAGTAAAGAAGGAAAGTGTTATCCACGGAATGAACGCGTAGATAAAATAATAACAAAGCAAGTCTGAATAGCACATGCACAAGCTTAAGCACATGCAGACGCACACGTACACGCGGATGCACACTCACACTCAATCGCACATACGCACATACGCACACAAGAAGGAGACATTATAAAAAACAGTTGTTGATGAAGCAGAAGTAAGTGCCGAATATATAAATGAAATATAGAGCTAATAAAATACATAATGAAATAGCAGAAGAACTATCAGAGAACGTTGGTGGTGATTGAAGTGAAGACGGTGTCCAGAAAGTATACCATATAAGGTGTTTGGAAGATTTTGAAACTTTTGAAATAAGATATACGAAAGCGTTGGATGGATCGAATACGTTATTAAGACAGTCATGATACTGTTAGGCGGATCTATTAGCTTCATAAGGCGTACGACAAAATTTCGCTAAGGGTATGGAATAGAAGGCTGAGGAGGATTAATAAGGATAATGTTGGATTTAGCGAATGGACAGAAACGAATGATACTATAACTGTAGTAAAAATAATTATGGAAACGAATCTTAAAGGAAGAAGGCTGAGCATGTTAGATTTAGAAATAGCATTTTATGGTGTAAAGTTTGAAATTTTATGGAGATTTTAAAGGACATGTATTCAAGAGATACGTTAGGCTTCAGAGAATACAATACATGAGGCAGTAAGTGGCAAAGAACCCGGATGGTAATGTAACAGTATCGTTTGGAATAGAGAGAGATATAGTAGGTAACAAGTACCTATTGGAGACTGCACACAAACAAGTTGACGTACGCGAGAGACATATTAATTAAGTTAGGGTTGCTGACATGATCATTTTTGCTCTGCTTTGTTTGGAAAACGTTAGGGAAACATGCTGTTTGGAGTGCCCTAATATATGTGTGAGGTATGGACACTAAATACAAGGGTTTTTTCTTTAATAATTGTGGACCTGAACAGGTTAAATTTGGCCTATCGTGCTGAAGCACTCAGGAACACTTAGGAGAATGGATAGAGGGACATTGAATTACCAAGAGATGTCTATGAACAGCTACCTTAAATCTTTCATATCATACGTGAAAGGAAAACAGGAACTAACTAAGGAGATCATTCCAGAGTTTAGAAGCCATGTACAAGAATGTGGATTGCGCCCGTTTGGTACGAGAAGTGCAGATTTGTATTGCATACTGATGATGTGAATGAGCGAACCTAGTATTCCTAGCAAAGGTAGCCCAAGATGGTATCAAAGAATGTAATTCAGCAGCGTAATAGGAATTGTAATGCCGATAATACAAAGAAAGAACTGAAACGATTCTTCTATGCTCAAGGGACCGAATGTTATAAGTTCAGGACGGGTCGTTTATAAGCCTAATCGCGTATTTTGAATACGATCAACGACATCGAGAGCGTATTAAGGAGCACCAACCCAGAGGTGAGAATTATATTCTAGTTCAGGTTGAATTTGGGCTTTATACATCAGAAATACTTGTCGGGAGGTAATGTACTGCTTAGATACAAAAAGCCTATTTTGTGAGCAGCTGTTTTGGTAGATCACAGAAGATGGTCAACCCATAATAGATTTGAAGGTACAGTCATTGCCAACAGAGTAATAGAGTCTGGAAACTAAAGATCTGAGCCATTCATATTTATAACAGGAAATGTTCCATCTTTTGGGCGGACACAAGGCAACACTGAATTTTGTTAGCATTAAATTTAGCTAGATCATTGCTTCCCCATTCGAGAATACATTGAATGTCTTTGTTTCACCGGATTTTTCTAATGTATTATTCCAAACTTGGGTCACACATGAAAGAAGATCACCTGTTGAACGACTCTGCCTAAACCCATATTTGTGGTCACTAAGGAGTTTGTTAGTTTCAAGGAACGAGAGTAGTTGCTAATTGATGGCTTTTTCCATGATTTTAAACAAAATGGAAGTGATAGCAATTGATGGGTAGTTCGAGGGATCGGTCTTATCGCCTGTTTTGGGAATAGGTTGAACATTTGCTAACTTCCATGATAAGGAAATTCCCCAGAAAACATAGAGATCGAATAGAGCTTAAATAGGACTGGTACCAGTACGGGGCAACATTTTATAAGACAATAGCTGGGACACAGTCGCCTTATTGAGATCAAGCCTACTGATAATCGATTCTAGGAGCTTGTACCGAAAATGTATCGGTTTTATAGCGTATGAAGAAGAATTGACTAGGGACACATTTTTTCCAGAATCATGGAGACACGAGTTTGATCCAAATAAATCCACAAACACATTGGCTTTGTCTACAGAATCAGCAATTACAGATCCGGCAAAAAATGTCAGGGGGCGAAATGAAGTTTTTACTAATGGCTTTAGCTAAAGACCAAAATTTACGATTTCCCAAAGGAGATGTTAGAGCTAGTTTATTGCATTTTCGTTGTCAAACAATTTTTTAGCTTTAGTGATGACACTTTTGCAGATATTTCTAGCACTAACGTATTCTGCATGACTCTCAACCGTTTTATTAGATTTCCATTTAATATAAGATTTATTTTTCAAGCACAAGCCTTATTGAACCAGAGTTGGTAACGTGAATGACTTATACGATTCTGTTTTTTGGGAATGTATAACTCCATGCTCATCAGGATGACTTCAGATGCTGACTCATAAATCACAACATCTATCTGTCGTAAAACACCACAAGGTTCTATTAATATTGCGAACAACAGCGGAATTAGTGGCAGTAGAAATTATTTCTATTAGACAATGGTCAGATAGACCTGGAGGGAAAAGAACGGAAGTTTTATAAACAAGTGGGTTTGATGTAAGAAAGAGATCTAGAAGATGTGGAACATGGCTAGGGTTACCAGGGATTCTTGTGGGTTCAGAAATCATTTGTGTCAGATCACAAGCAATAGTATATGTTTCTGCACTATGACCAGCTGGATTAGTAGTAGATGAACATCGAAGCCAATTACAGTTATGAACATTAAAATCTCCTACAATTGAGTAGTATAGCTACTGCACTTCTGACGCACACAGCGTTTCCATGTCTCAAGGTCATGCGGCGGTGCCAGATTGTTGTCAGGTCATTGACTTTGTCCAAGGTCAAAGTTCAGTGACCTTTGGTCAAGTGGGCCGGACTCAGGAAATTTATGTAGCAAGGTCAAGTTGTGCACGTATGGTCGGTTCTGTCGAGGACAAACCAGTTAATCCGTCGTCAGACCCGCCGCAGATTTGCATGTTAAGAGCCAGTTAATCTGTCGTGTACGTATAGCCATCAAAACAAAGGGGAGCGCGGCGGCGGATTGACCTTCACATACAAATTTCCTATACTGTGGCCAGTCAGAACCGGCATACGTACACGATGGCTTAACTGACTTGGCCTTGACATGCTAATTTGCCAGAAACTGGCTATACGTACACGACGGATTAACTGGCTCTTGAGATGCAAATTTGCGGCGGGTTTGACGATGGATTGACTGGTTTGATCTTGATAGAACCGACCATATGTATGCGACTTGACTTTGCTACAGAAATCTCCTGTGAGCCGGTCCACACGACCAAGGTCAATGAACTGACAACAATCTGGCAACGTCGCATGAACTTGAGACATGACAACACTGTGGAGTGCGGCAGAAGTGTAGTAGCTATATTACTCGATTGAGATATCACAAGATGGAAACTGAGACAGAAGATAGTCAACTTTCAACCTAAGGTAATCGAGGAAGTCTTGAAAGTTACTGTCATTAGGAGACCTATAAATACAACAGTAAAATTTCATAAATTTAGGACCAGACGTTTAAACCAAATTACGTCGAAATTTTTATTTTCCAAGGAAGAAATCCGCTTGCATGCAATGCTGTCTTTGATATAGGCACGTACGCCTCATTTGTATCGAAAGTTAGAGTGAAGGTTGCATTGGGGATATCGCACGTCGGGTGAATCGGTGCTTTTAGAGGATACTTGTGTTTCAGATAGAAACAAAACGTCAGGTTGTAATTGTTCAAGATGTTGGTGAACAGCATTAAGATTAGACCTGATACCGAGAATGTTGCAATAGTGGATCAGAAAGTTAGAACTTTCGAAGACCGAGGTCGCTTGAGCCCTGCCCTCCCCGACATCCGAATGGAGCAGGATTTTGCGTCCGGTATTTATTGCCCTAGAAACCACAGCCATCTTTTTTGTAGCTTTTA
Organism: Vesta saturnalis; assembly: GCA_036346205.1. NCBI lineage: Eukaryota > Metazoa > Arthropoda > Insecta > Coleoptera > Lampyridae > Vesta > Vesta saturnalis. Next base: position 1,590,260 of record JARFJB010000512.1, on the reverse strand, counting down.
ATTTTGGACTTTCAATCCGATAGGAACGCAGCGAGGGCGAGAAGAAAGAATAAGTATGAGGATAAATTAAGTATGAAGAATAGACGACCGGCAGCCCTTACCGAGCTCAGAAAGTCAGAGACCCAATATTAAGAAGCCTCCCACCCAATAGTGCGCGGTAAAAATGCCGAGGCTTTCAAGATTGGACTTTTAGGAGCATGTTGAAAATACTTATAAAGTTATAAAAAGAAAAACCACTAAGAATAGGGGCCAAAGGCAGTAATGTAAGAAAGAGGAGGATGGAAGACGATCTACCATTAATGATAACGTGAAACTAAAGAGGCATGACGAATTGAAAAGACAGATGCATTATTAAAGATTACAAGTAGAATTCAAACCGTAAAAATGTAAATGGTGGACTATAAAAAATTTTCGGCACTTTTACAAGAATAGATAAAAAGGTGCCTAATTAAATCGATAACATTTACTCAACGTTGTTTGACTCTACAGTGTTCTTATTATGGAAAACCGTATATTACGATATAAATTTTCACAATATTTTTCAGAACAAGGCTTTCGTTACGATATTCCTGGTTTATTTTTCAACGATCTGCATTCAATACCCGGTTTAGCTTATATTCTTTATAAATAGAAAAGTACGATTTTCAGTTTAAATATTCAATTTTGTGATAGTGCGACGTCCATGATTCACGTAGGTGCATCTCATTTACTATTTCTAAATTCCGAAATTAACTTTTAGACAAAAGAATCACCCTCAATTTCAACATTTTCATTAATTTTGTGCAATAGCGATAAACGTAATGTATGCACTTGATGCAAATCCTGATGGTACATATTGCAATATCTCCACCACCAGCTGTTGGAACTATTTCATATATACGAAAGTAAGCTTACATGGTTGGTTTTTGAAGTGGCATTCGTAGTCGTGTTTATTAAATTTTACAAAATAAAAGGAGGGTCTTGAAAATTATAGTGGTGGTTTTTCAAGTGTTTGCAAGAGGTTTTAACGAGTATATTACATTTTGAAGATAATTTGCAAAATTTAAATTAAATTTTAAAGTGTATTTACTAAAAAGACTTACTGTATTTCTTCTCTATAAATTCTATAAACATCCTACTTAACTTTTAATATGAAGGAATCAACATTTCAAGTACACGGTTCAATGAATTTTCAATAAGAAATCTCTTAAAGGAGGATGTAAACTTTTTCAAACTATATCCATTATTCGGTATATCTTTAAGGAATCTTGAAAAAAATTTGTTTCATTTTATTTTCTTTAGCTTTTGTATTTACTATCTTTTTCTAGTATAATAGATTCATAAGGATTTATTTAATGCTTTTCAAATGATTTTGCAAACTCAAGTGAGTGTAACGAAAATCACTCACTGAAAATATCAAGTACCGTCTGTATATTTACAAATTTGACTTTAGACATTCAATGAATTGGAAATTTTTAGCATTATTGCTTTATTAATTTCAATTTAGGGGTATTTTTTATTACTTTTCTTATATAACTAATGAATGTGTATTATGATGTGAATAAGTGTTTAGGATGTTGTAAGATAATTAACTATACAGGGTGTCCACAAACCCTTTGCACAAAAATACTTCCTAAGAGAGCTGGAGCTCTTGGAAGATGGCGCCCTAACATCGGTTTAATTCAAATACCTTCACAACGGTTTCCCTTTAAATGATAGCGTTCTGTACATTTATTTAGTGGAATATGCTCAATCGTATGGCGTGAAAATGATTTTTTAGTTGTATTCATAAGCGGTTCGTTTGGGGGCATTGGACATTGTTATTCGTAAGTTTTTGTTTTTCAAAATTTCGCAATTTTAACATAAAATTTAAAAAATTTCGATTTTTTCATAAAAGATTTATACTCTTGTCTAGAGTCGCTACGACGCACCGTTTTCGAAATAAATCGATTTGAACTTTTCATGTGTTAATCATACTTTTATAAAGTTAAATAACGAATTCAAGATGGCTATGGAAAATAAACAAAATAACAATTGCGTGAACGTCAAACTGCTTTCATGTTACAAATTAATTTTGCATTAGAAAGTGAGAAATAAACTCGGGTAAAAAATAATCGTTTTTAATACAAAAAAATGTTGCTGACACAATTAATAATAAAAAAAATTCAAAATGACAACGGAAAGCATGAAACACAAAACTGAATCTACAAAAGATGCTCCACATGACGACCATCCCTTTCTATGCACAAATTTATTCGTTTATGTAAAGATTGCCGAATTATTGCAAAAATTCCCCTATTGTTCTTAAATTCGTCGCAGGCATCCTGAATTCTTCTCCAAAGCTGATCTCGTGTTTCTATTGGTTGGGAATAAACCATTGATTTTAGATATCCCCATACACAAAAATCGCAAGGATTTAAATCTGGAGACCTTGCTGGTCAAGCAACCGGACCGCCTCTTCCGATCCATCGCTCTTGTTAATTGTTATCTAAAAATGTACGAACAGTTCTGCTATAGTGAGCCGGACAACCATCATGTAGAAACAAGTTCCGTCTAATATTCATATTAATATGATCTAATAAATCCGGTAAAGTATTTTGTAGAAAGTTGAGATATTCTTCGCCGTCTAAACGATTAGGCATTTCTACAGGTCCAAGCAAATTATCACCAAGAACACCTATCCATACATTAATGCTCAACCTTTCGTGATATTTACTTTCCCTTATCGCATGAGGGTTTTCATCAACATAGGAGTAATAGTGTTCATTGTGCAAGTAGAAGTATGACACCTTCCGCCGCCATCTTGGATTTTCTGGGGAAAACCCACCTTTCACTTTTTTATACACCCACGTGGGGATCGTATCTTTTCACCCCTATGGTTTCTTTTCGGAGGTCTTTTTCAACACTTGATGGAATTTTTATCCCTAATTACGGCCTTTTTGTTTTTACACGCTCACGTGTGAGACCGTGTTTTTTACCCCTATTATTGGCGGTTTCTTTTCGGAGGCCTTTTTCAACTCTTGATGAAATTTTCATCCCTAATTATGACCTTTTTGTACTTGATCTTGAGCTTGGTGTTGGGCTTGGGGTTGGTCTTGGACTTGGGGTTGGGGCGGGGTGCCGGCTTCTTTGCGGGGGGCCTTTTTAACCCTAATTAAGATCCTTTTGGTGATATTAAGAGCAGTACAACCCCTGGAGGTTAGGCAATTACACGTGTTCTTTTGGAAAAGATTTTTATTTAAGCTGTGTTTATTAATATGTATTAGGGCCCATTTTTATTTTATCAAATGAGATTGAATCATTGTATTTCTTTTAATTCCTATCTACAGATTGTAACCTTACGAAATTTTATATAAACATTGGGTTGTATTGCGTTTGCGTGTGTATGTGTGTGTGCGTATGTGTGTATGTGTGTGTGTGTGTGTGTGTGTATTTGTGTGTGTATTTGTGTGTGTGTGTGTGTGTGTGTGTGTGTGTGTGTGTGTGTGTGTGTGTGTGTGTGTGTGTGTGTGTGTGTGTGTGTGTGTGTGTGTGTGGTGTGTGTGTTCGCCCGCTCGCGCGCGTGTGTGTGTGGATGCGTGCGTGCGTGCATGTGTACGTGCGTGCGTGCGTGTGCGTGTGCGTGTGCGCGTGCGTGCGTGCGTGTGTGTGTGCGAGCGCGTAATTAAGTATACAGATAAATCATGGTTGCGTGATATTAATGCATTCCATAACAATAGTTTATGTAATCTCAAGATTCAAATTATTTGAAGTAATTTTGCCTTAGCAAAATTTTTAAAATATTTGTAGGTATTTTTAATGTAAATTTATACGTACAATATAATTGCTACATACGAGTAGCAGTAATCAGATTTTGAGTATTACTTTCTAAATTAGTTAATGATCGGAATGCAATAGCCGATTTATATCCAGCCATTCTATTCTGATAAATAAAGAGATTTTTTTTAGTACCTTACTTTTTTAATTAAGGGTTGCGTAATACATACTGTTTTTTATTTCTTTTTAATTCAGCATGTGTTTTTAAAAATCGTGTTATAAAATTTATGATTTAGTGTTTTTTAAAAGAAATAATTTTACCCATTCGATACTGGTAATCAATTTTTTAGCCTATTAAATTAAAAATTAAACTAATTAGCTAAACGTAAACATGAACAGTGATTTCTTACTACATATTGTGGAATTTAAAACATGTAATTATTACTTCCCAAACCTTTAATGAGGTTTTTGATAAAAACAATTTGCCTGTGTATGTACAGCATTTTGTTCAAACCGCTTTGTTATTACTTACTTTAAGGGAAAGGTAAATAAGAGTTGCAGTAAGTGTGATAATTAGGTTGTTTGTATATTTACACTCTAAAAATTAATTATGGGTAAATCAATAGCTAGTATCAACTATGCATAAGTAAAGATATAGAAAGTGTTATTAGTGTGCTTATACGTGTAGCCAGCAAAACGGTTATTATAACCTTAATTTATTTATTTAGTTGCACAAATTTAATTACAGCTAGTGCAAACAACATATCTTTTTTTAAAAATCTTAAGTGTTTGGATGCCGAGGACCTGTGTATATACAACAATTTTAACGAGAGGATGGTGATTAAAGATATCTCAAACGTAAGAAAATTTTGATGTATAATAAAAGGTTTAAGTAACATGACGTTAAGGTTTTTAAACGCATTTTACAAATTAATTATTGAAAATATAAGTTAAAGGGGGTGCGTCAACTCACCCAAAGCCCTGTGTCATCTATCCTATACACATAAGGTTAGACGACGCACCTTCAAGAAAAAAAAAAGATTTTATCAGAACTTAAAGCCAAACATAAAATTCTTAGTTTGCCGTGAAAACCTAATACCTTGGAATACCCAATTCCATATCTGGTATTTCCCTTTCAATTAAAATTTAGAGTTTGAAGCAATTGTAAAAAAGTGCGCCATTTCTCCTCGATTTACCCTAAAAGAATTGGAAATAGATATGCGTAGTTAAATAAAGGTTCGTTAAAGAGATTTATTTATGTAATAAGTTATGGTATAAATTTGCCTACATTTAAGAGACAAACTTAAGTAATTATGCGAAATTGATTTATTCAAAATTTTCTTTAAGCATTTTTTTTTGTTTTTTTTTTATATTTTCTAGGCAACCAGCCACTCTTATGAATGCAACTAACCTGCTTCTTCTAAAACTACTAGTATGGGAAACATGAATTTTCAAATATTTAATATTGATATTGTTATAACTTTCTGACTATTTTGGTTACAAACTTGGGATTTTGGAAATAAACTTTGTTTATTTGCGCTAATGAAATTATATCCTGATGAAAACAGTACTTCCGGTTTTTCCGGAAATTGAAAACATTCCTTGTATTGCTGGTATAACGTGCACATACTCTTACTTTATTAAAGGGAGCGAAATTTGCTTCAAAATAATATGAAACAGTCCATAGTTATCTTGGACGACAAGCGAGATATCTATTTTTAATTTTCAACCTACATGTACCGGGTGAGTCATTAAGGAAGGACGCCGGCTATATCCCAGAAACCGCTTATGTTACGACTTCAAAAAATTCTTCAGTAAATGTGGCCAAGAGAAAATGCTGGAAATAATTTTAAAGTTTGTAAATAGACCGCTAGGTGGCGTAACTGCTGTAGTAAATTAAAAAATGTCTAATAAGTAACAGAAACTTAAGGAAAAAATATATTGGAAATATCGTAGTTATATTTTTGAGACAATTTTACCCATTTTTTGTATAAGAAGTTTTTCTCTAACTTCACAGGTTTTCCGTAGGGGGAGCTGCGAAAGTTGTCAGACAAACACGTAATTATCTTCGGAACCAGTCATCGAATCTTAAAAGTAATATTTCGTTGGAAAGGTCTTTTCTTGCGCTATTCGTTGATGTATTAAAAAGTTAAGTTTGATTAACGAACAAACCGCTAGAGGACGCTTTCCAAATATTGCTGAAATTTTAGCGATTTTCTTCAAAATATTAAATAGAATGGTATGTTTTTTATATTTAAGTCAGAAAAAGCATAAAATTTCGCCTATACCCTGAAAATTTCAAGTCGATATCTCTGTTGGTTTCAATTTTATACCTACTTTAAGTTCAGATCCATGGTAATGATTTTGTAGTGCCACGATCATCCAATAACACTACCAGACCAATAATGCATAATGACGATGTATCCATAGTAACATTAGTTTTATCAATATCAGTGTCAAGGAAATATCCTGAAATTTCCTAACAAAATTACCTCCGGTTTTGCGGTGAATGCGGATGTATTGTGATACGAGTTTCTTTGACCTATTGCCGCATTCTTTTTGCCAACAATTGCAGTATATTTCGAGTGCATGCAGAATTCTACTGTTGCTACACGATTGTATGCGGCTCGTTTTCCAGAAAGGCGGCATTACGAAAAGAGACTTTTTACTCGATTATCACAACGATTGAGAGCTACAGGAACAATTCATCCCCCAGTTACTCACAGAGCACGCAGATCCCGAACGGAAGAAAATGTTATAAACGTTCTAGCATATATCGAAATTAATCCACATAGTAGCACAAGAGCAATATGACTTGGGACTAACACAGACTACTGTTCAGGGTATTGTGAAAGAACATAAGTAAGTTCTAAATAACAGTTAGCTATTAAAAGTAGTGAAGTTATAGCTATTAAAAAACGATAACTTCAATTTTAATCTAGATTACATCCATACCATGTAGTCCTTCAATAATCACTGACTGCAGCTGATTATGAGCAACGTTTAGACTACTGCTGTTAGCTGTCGAATATGCTCATAGATAATCAACATCTGTTATCGCAAATATTGTGGACTGACGAGGCTACATACCGCAGTGATGGTGGAGTAAATCGTCATAACATGCATTATTGGTCCAGAATCAATCCTCGTTGGATGCAAGAAATTCAACATCAGGGCTGGTGGAGCGTCAATGTTTGGTGCGGCATTTTAGGGGCTCGAATTATTGGTCCTTACATTTTTGACGCACCACTTAATGGTGAAATGTACCTTAATTTCTTGCGGAACGATTTGCCGTTATTCTTAAAATATGTACCGTTGCTTACTAGGCAGCGGATGTTTTTCCAACATGACGGCTGTCCGGCACATTTGTCAGTACGCGTGCGTCAATTTCTGAGTAACACTTTTCCTGATACATGGATAGGAAGAGGGAGCTTTTTTCCATGGCCAGCTAGGTACCTACATTTCCTTATTCATTCTTAACTTTAACAGTTTAATAACCATTACCATTGTTACCTTCTAGGTCACCAGATCTAACTTGTTTAGATTTTTATTTTTGGGGAAGAATAAAGGACCTTGTTTTTACAACCAGGCCAACTACGCCTGAAAATATGGTAATTAGGATAAGAAATTACATTCTCACCCTCTGCACAGCGGAGATAAAAACCGCTGTTTTGTCAACGCAACAGCGGTTGCAGCTGTGTATTGATAATGATGGCAGACAATTTGAGCATTTAGGTCGCCACTGAGTAATGACGTACTACTCATCTCTAGTTAATTTTCGATGGTCCACCCGGTGTAATTATTAACCAACGGTAATAAACTAACCCCAGAAATTCGATGATAATAACTGTCAGTATTATCGAATTTCTGGTGTTAACTCTCGGGGCAGGGTTAACCCGTGTTTATAAAAGCTGACCTAAGTAATAAACTATTATGTAAAAAACTTTGCGTTTTATGGTTTTTGGATCTAAATTTAAAGTAGGTGTAAAATTGAAACCAACAGAGGTATCGACTTGAAATTTTCAGGGTATAGGCGAAATTTTATACCCTTTCTGACTGAAATATAAAAAACATACCTCTAGCGGTTTGTTCGTTAATCAAACTGAACTTTTTAATACATCACCAAATAGGGCAAGAAAAGACTTTTGCAACGAAATATTACTTTTTAAGATTCGATGACTGGTTCCGAAGATAATTACGTGTTTGTCTGACAACTTTTGCAGCCCACCTACGGAAAACCTGTGAAGTTAGAGAAAAACTTCTTATACAAAAAATGGGTAAAATTGTCCCAAAAATACAACTACGATATTTCCAATATATTTTTTCCTTAAGTTTCTGTTACTTATTAGATATTTTTTAATTTACTACAGCAGTTACGGCACCTAGCGGTCTATTTATAAACTTTAAAATTATTTCCAGCATTTTCTCTTGGCCGCGTTTACTGAAGAATTTTTTTTTGGAAGTTGTAACATAAGCGGTTTTTGGGATATAGCCGGCGTCCTTCCTTAATGACTCACTCGCTACATATGTAGGTATAGAAGGTTATGCAATCGACTTTTTTTTCACTATCGCTAAATCAACTTAATAGCCCATTTTACAACTTTTGGCCAAATTTCTTCAAGATCGGCCATGATCTCTGGATGTCTCGAAGAGGGGGGAGGGGGTTATTAGGGTCAGTTTGTGGTTTCTATTATATATTTCTAAAACAGCTGAATATTTGAAAGATATAAAAATACCACATATATTTCTTAGTATTTTGCAAGAAAGCCCTAGCGTTCACCTAGTTTTACAATGTTGCCAGATTGACAGCTCCCGAGATATAGCCGGCGCCCATTCTTAGTTGGCCACCCGGTACATATTTGTAGCTGTTGTTCTCGTAAATAATAAAGTATAACTATGTTAATAATTTTACTTAAATGCTACATTATCTGTTCAGAAAAGCGACATTAAGAAGAATTATTTTTTGTACAAAAATTTAGGTATGGATAGGGCTCAGTAATAAACTCATAAAATTTTTAGTTACTTTTCTTGAAAACTAATTATTTTGTCAGTTTTAGCTCTTAGTTAATGTTACCGCTTCACCACACAAATTACTCAGGAACTTAGTTAATATAAAACAACTAACGATACATGGCTAAGCTTTCTGACTTAAGATTTAATTGTTCCAAAATGTTAACATTTACGTTTACCATAGACAGTAAACTTATTTACAAATCTAATTGTTTTAAATTTTTTCTTCAAATAATTAATTTTGTGAAGAATTTTGAGTTTACAAAAAATAAATGTTTGAAATTTCTTAATTCATTGCATAAAATTTAGGTGTTCAAGAACTACTTAAAATCGAAAATAGCACAATAGAAACCAAGGGACATTTTAAGGTGAGATTACAATCATAAACTTGTGTGAAAACGAAGGTAAGCTTACACAAATTTCATGGTGGTTTAAACTTACAAAACCCGATCAAGCGTATCTTCTAAGGTATCTATTTAAAAAAAAACGTTTATCGTGACTTACATTACGTAAAATATTAACGAAATCCTCATATGTATTTGAGACACTTAAATAAATACACTCACTATCTCAATTAATTTACCCAGAATTAATTATAATACAATACCATTATTGTATAAAATGCTAACTGTTTCACCATTGAAAGACTCGACTACACTGAATTAACTAAGGTCGAAACGGCACTAGTAAATCCAATATAATCATAATATAATGATAATGCTCTTTAGTGGATCCGTGGATTTACTAGCTTACTAATCGTCTTATATAAATTTTGCCTCTTTTTCTAATGCCGATCGATATTTATAGAGAACGGAGCAGATTTTGGAAGATTTTTAACATAGTACCAGTAGAATTTATGAATAATGAATTAAGATTTTTTGTATTATTATTTTAAATCTCCATCGTAGCTCTCTTGAGACAATTTAATTTCATGTAAATTTTTAATGGCACCTAGCTTTATAGTTTTTTTTTTGCATTATAATTTTTTGATGATCATTACAAACTTTCCGTTACAACATAAATTCCGCACAAACAACTATAGTACTTTCACGTTTTATTGAAGAAATTAGATTAAATTTCAGTAAGGCTATTGATTTTGTTTTACAAAAGCCATCATTTTCTTACGCAAAGTACATTATTTCTGCACTCAGAAATTTAATTAATTTGTATCAATCTGACCAGCCTCACAACTAGTAATTGCACAAGAAACACTTCTGTCATTTATTGTTTTATTGTAAGCAAAAATATCAACACTGTTCCTTTATTGTTGAATGAGTCCTCGATATAACTTTCAGTTGTACGCGACAACTTCCAATCACCATGACGTTTCAGTTTTGTTCTGGAAACAAATCCAAATGATCTGTGCATAAAGTACCCCGCACCATTTAAATGGCAAATGGCTTTCTGTGGATTTGGCTAAGGCAACACGTGCCTTAACATATGTACCTAAAAACTATCGTCATTCAAAACGTCACATCTTTTAATTAGTTCGAAAATCAAATCGAAATTCATTTGAGTCGTATAAATGGCATTTAGAAATAGTTTACCCTATTATGTCTGTAATACGCTAACACGGCCAGGGCTAATGATGCCTATAATAATATGGTTAAAAGGGAAATAGCCATTTTCGGAAGAAATGAGAATGGAAGGCCACCGCTAGAAGTCACAGATTTGTTCTCGGCTGATCCTTAACGAAATAGCTCTTGTTGAAAATGACTCAGCTTGTTTAAGATTAAATGTTTTGAAACCCATACTTGCTTGATTTGTAATGGCAATAATAATGTGCGTAGGATGTCCGTATGGTGTAGAGTAAATATTTCTATTCCTTTAAACATTTACATACCAGAAAATGTACGATGTTGCGGGAAGCACTTGGATGGCAAGGGTTTTATTTTGGAGCATTTACTTCCACGGTTGCGGTTTGTTAATAGGCCATATGTCATTAAAGGCATTTTGTCAAGAAATCCGACTCGTTAGTAAAAAAAAAGGCTCGAGGACGAAGATAGTTTTAACGAAGAAGATTTCAAATCCGTAACCCCCGTTACGAAAGAACAATTTCGGGAATTGTATACGTTTTGTGATTCAATACCTCGGCAAGGTGGAGGTATGTGAGTATGTGAGCAAAAAGGACCTTTTATCGTTTTTATGCAATATTCGGCAAGGTTAGTCGGACGAGTTTTGAAAATTATTTTTCACTACCCAAGTAGACAGACTGTAAGTATGGCCATTGTTACAGTTAGAAAATCGTTAATGCAAAGATTCGTACCTAGTTATATTGGACTTGAAGCCATTACAAGGGAGTATTACATTACCAACCATGTAACAGAATTTTCCAACCAATAATATAATCCGCAACCCAATACAGCGATAGCAATTTCATATATTGACGGGACCTACTCCTATATATCAAAAAGTAATAATTTTCGTGTCTTAAGACAATCTTAAAACGTGCAAAATAGTCGCCACTTAGTAAAACCGGTTCTCATTATAGCTCCAGACGGATATATACTAGCAATCCAAGGTCGTTATTTTCGGACTCATAAAATGATGAGGAAAAATAATGATTCCAAAATGCTGATTAATGAGTTTAATAGGGATGGCGATACAATAAGAGCATGGTCTCGCCAGGGTGATATTTTTATGCTGGATCATGGACATAGAGATTCCATACCTCTGCTTGACGATGTGGATATTTCAAACAAGATGCCAGCTTTTCTTGAACGGGCCTAAAACCAATTGTCGACCGAAGAAGCAAATGGGTGCCGCATAATAACTAAAACAAGGTGGAAGCCAGAAACAGCTACTTCAAATCCTTATTTAAGTTTCTTGATCAAACAATTACAATACCACACATCGAAAACCTTGGCGATTACTATCGTATTGCTGGAGCGATAATAAACAAGTTTCACCCTTGCGTTCTTATGTTAGGCGCTAACGAAGAGCTGGCTCAGCAATTACCGGAAAAATCAAGTCAAGTGTTAATATTGTACAAGCTCGAGTGGAAGTTTAAAGAAATTAGCATGATTTAGGTGACTTCCCTCATCTCACTTTGGCTTATCTTCGAGAGCTCACTGTAGGGTATACCAAGTTCTTACATTCAAGATGAAGAATAATTCCATATAGATTCTCTTAATAATGAACCTGGTTTTATAAGAATTAGACATTTTGTGCGCTTTCACAATGCGACAAAACATCAATTGTGGATTGCTTACAACCCCACCGAAAAACATGAAGCCGATGAGTTACTATTCTACGTGAAAATCAAGTGCAAGAACTCTTGGACATTGCTAGTGTTTTATGGTTTTTGGGGTATGCGCGTTATGAAAATGATGTTCACTATCCAAAATCAACTTTGTTGGATAAAATATTGGACGCAGCTAATAGCGCTCAAAAATATGATGCAAACAATGCGATGGAAGTAGATACTGATTAGGTTTGAAAAAGTGCCCTATGGCCCATATTGTTGTAATTACTTATGTCTTTGGCGTTAATAAATAATTTAGACTCTTGCACATCACATTTAAAAATAGCAACTTTGGCGAGCTGTAGCGTAAAAACTGTCATTTTTTCGACTTTCCGCCTATGGTAGTCTCTGATTAGAACCTTACAGTCTACATCATATCAAACATTTAGCCAAATCCACAGAAAGCAATTTGCCATTTAAATCATGCGGGGTCCTTTGTTATTTTTGTAAAATACCAAAATGCAAGTAGTCCAATAAGCGATAGTCTGTCAACAGTTACTAAACCGTTGTACTTATGGAAAAATTTTCTTAATGAGACTATTGTCAAAAATACAGGGTGTACCAAATGAGAGTAATACCAAAAATTATGTTTTTCTTAAATGGAATATCCGAGGTTTCTTATGTGGCAGATGAAGCCTCTGTAGATTCTATATTCAAATACAAATTTGTAATATTGTCAAACGCAGTGTTGCCGAGTTCTCTTTAAAAATTTAATCAAAAACGTACTCGTGTGTGTAATCTAATATTAACCTAGTTCATTCTGAACTATCTTTACTTTTGGATTGTACTATATATATTTTTTAAATTTCATTATTTATTTACTATCTGTTAGAAAGTAAGAATAAGTAATGTTTTGACTAAGAGTTAACTAACTAAACTACAATGGACTTGCCGAGAATAATAATCCATTGATAATTCTCGTTTCTTACAAAATTAGTTATGAGCTAATCGTCAGGTTACATATATAAGTACATACAATACTTAAGTAAGTACAACCCTATTAAAAACTAATAAAACCTATTAGACAGGTCAGAGGGTTTGAAACGTTTTAGTCTTCTGATTTCGTTATTGCCTAAAAGTTGAGTAGCTAAATTATTAGTATGCACAGACAGTTTCATATCGCACAGAATGCTTTTTAATTACTTCAATGAATTAATTAATTCAATTTTAACATCACGATTACACACGTAAGATTTAACATTTACTATACATCTAAGTACTTTATTCTGGAACCTTTGCAGAATCTCGATATTAGTGGTGCTAGCAGTTCCCCACAATTGTACGCCATATGCCCAAATGAGTCTCAGTATAGCTTTGGAGCTTGTTTTCGATCTTCTGTTGTGAGTTTCTGGCTAGTAGCCAATACATTTGGCTTAACTTGATTCCAAGTTGTTTCCTCTTGGTATTGAATATATGTTTCGGCCAAGCAAGCCGTCGGTCCAAATGCATACCCAGATGCTTTACATCTTCTGTTTTCGGTATGAAGTTATTGTTAAGTGTTACTGCTGGTACACGCACCTCTTCTCAGGCTAAATTTGCACCGATTTGGAATTATTCACTTGCGTTTTACCTTTTACTAATCTGTCCTCAACCCGGTTTAAATTGTTCTGTAGATACCCAGATGCAACGACAGGGCCAGTATCTGATTCTAGAATAGCCGTGTCATAAGCAAATGTGGCCGTAGTTGTTAGGTTGGATGTGGGTATATGGGATGTACAGAGGGTATACAGCACCTGGCCCAGCACACTGCCTTAGGGTACACCAGATTCAGTGGGTTGTAAGTCGTAAAACTCTTCTCTCGTCTTTACCAAGAACCATCTGCCTTTTAAGTACGATGTGATTAATTCATAAAAATGATGTGGTAGTACTTTATTGATTTTATAACATAATCCCTCATACCAAACTTTGTCAAATGCACTTTTGACATCTAAATACACTGCGGAGCAGTATCTTTTGGAGTGGAGCATTACTAATTTTACTTACAATTCTGCAAACCTATTCTACCGTACTATGCTAGTTTCGAAATCCAAACTGATGTCTGGGTATGAGGTTCCTTTCATGTAGTGTTGTTGGTCGAAGTCGTTTGAATAGTAATTTTTCGAACAGCTTGGAAAGGACCGGTAATAGGCTTATGGGTCTAAATGACTCTCGGTTGCTTGTGTTCTTCCCAGGTTTCCGGATCATAATTATTACAGCCATTTTCCATTGGCTGGGAAACCGTTTTATTCTCAGGATGGCGTTGAAAATGAATGTTATAAGCCTTAGGCAGTTCGATGTTAGTTCTAGTAATTAGTTCCCATCCAGGCGACTTGTTTGGATCAATTTCCCTTAAAATAGTTTGATGGATTCCAGACACAGTAAAATTCATCAAACTATTTTAACGGAAATTAATTCAAACAAGTCGCCTGGATTATACATGGTGTCCAAAGTTTCTCTTCAAACATATCTACATTCACTTCTATTTTACTTGAATTTCTTAAATTAAGGTGTCCCATAAGGGTCAATAATTGGACCATTACTTTTTTTATTGTACACTAACGATTTAAGCAATAATTTAGTTAGGATCCATTTATCAATTTGCTGACAATACTTCTTGCATGGTATCTTCACCTAACCTTTGATAGCTTCAAATGTTTCTAATATGGTAACTTGGTGTAAACATAATTTATTAAAACTAAACTACAATTCCTTATACGTACATCTAGGAAATCAAACCGTTCCACAACAAAACGAAATACAATTTCCTGGTGTGACTGTACACTGAAATGGTCCCACTATTGCCTTAAGTTGCGTAAAAAGCTGAGTTCACTTATTTATCTTATTAAACATCTAAGATCGCCAATATCTATCAGCACAATTAAAATGTTTTATTTCCCTCAAGTCCAATCTATCCTTTACGGTACTTTTTTGGGGATCCACATGTCAGTTAAAAAATATTTCTCAGAACTTAACATAATGACTGTGCCATCCCATATATATATATATATATATATATATATATATATATATATATATATATATATGAATGGTCTCCTAGTTACTGCTTTCCTTTCACTTATGATATGAGAAAATTTAAGTTAACTGTTCATAGGCATCTATTGGCAATTCATTATCCCTCTATCCATCCTCCTAAGTGTTCCTGAGTGCTTTAGCACGATAGGCCTTATTTAGCCTGTTCAGGTCCACAATCATAAAATATATATATATATATATATATATATATATATATATATATATATATATATATATATATATATATATATATATATATACAGGGTGTTTCAGGAGGAATCTGGCATACTGCACAAGCTTATTCCACTCATTAAAATAATGAAAAAAGTTCATTTAAACATGGGTCCGGAAATGCTTCGTTGGAGAGTTATACAGAGTGAAAGATTTCAGCTGGAATTCAGCTCCTCCTGTGAAATCGAATAAGACTTGTCCCAGAACTGTGACTTCAGTTGTTAATTAGAAATCAGGGGTAAAGTAGAAAAGGTTGGGGTCGAAACACACTTTTTTTGCGTTTAGACTTCAATAACTCCGTTAAATGGCCGATAAACAATGAAAAATGTTTATAATACAGTTTGTAGAAAATTCAATTCTGAAAACATTAATGAGAAAAAATTGGCCTACATTTTATCAAATAGCAAAATAAAACGTAAATTACAAAAAGATTAAAGGAGAAGGGATACCAGAATGTCTGAAAGGAGGAGGGAAGAATGGAAAGAAAAAAGGATAGCGATGTTCAGATGCGACAACGAAGAGTGGGGAAACAAGTATTGGAGGAAAGATGAAGAAAGAAGATGTAGATTATGCGGGGAAGGAATGGAGAATATAGGGCATATGAGAAAAGAGTGCAGGAAGTTAAGGGAGGAGGATCGGAGTGCAGAAGAAATACTTGAGGAAGTAGGGGGAGCGGAATGGATGGAGGAAAAATGGAAAAGGAGAAAACAGCTAATGGGAGAGAGATCAATGAAATGAAATTTAATTGGAAATATGTAACAAAATAGAATACTCTGCAAAATGTAAAATTAGCAAATAAAGATAAACTCATCATCAGGCGAAATCTTTCACCTTGTATAACTTGCTAACGAAGCATTTCCGGATCCATGCTTATATGAACCTTTTTCATTATTTTGATGAGAGGAATAAGCTTGTGCAGCATAGCAGATTCCTCCTGAAACATCTTGCATATATATATATATATATATATATATATATATATATATATATATATATATATATATATATATATATATATATATATATATATATATATATATAGCTAAACCAATTCATAGTGTTACAAACTACCAAATTCGATCATCAGTAACCTTGCCTTTAAAGTGATATCCCAACCATTGGCTTAAAGATATGTTCCCCCGAACTAGTACCAGTCCTATCTATGTCTTCTGGCTAATTTTTTTTATTGTGGAAACTAGCTAATGTTCAACCATTCCTAAATAATGCAGAAACCCGATTCCATTAACTATTGGTCAATTGAATTTTGTCTAAAGTCGTCTAACAAGGCATGTTTAGATCATTAATTTCTGTTATTTAGTTATCTTCCCCCTTTACTGAAATAAGACCACCTTGCAAAATTCCATTCCCTTTCGAAACGTGAATTATTCAGTTCCTCTTCTGCTTCCTCATATTTAATCCCCGTATCACCAACATCATTCTCCAAGGGTCTCTTTCGAAAGCATTCAATTTTTCCGCATTACTATTTTTATTACTCACCTCACTAAACACATTTCTAAACCTTTCTCTTAATTTGATATTCATTTTGCCGTTAGCATCTTCTATCTTATCTCCTCTTCACTACTTCGGTCGTCTGGTAGTAAGTATTAACTCGTTTCAATTTCATGTCGGCCCACATCAGGACCTTTAATTGATTGCATACTACAGCAAGTTTTGTTCAATTCATCACTTTCTTTTTTTTGTCTCCATTCTTTATGTTAAATATCATTGTGTAATTGTTTGGTTTGATTTTTTATTCTGCTTTATGAAATGCGTATGTTGGGGTGTTTTGATGGTATTGTTAAAAAGATAGTCACCTTCTTTTTTTTCGACAATTTAATTTTAGTACAAGTAGAATATAATAGTTCATGTTGAAGTTAGTGTAATTACTTCAAACGGGTAGTTTTTTGGACGCAACATAAATTAATGGCGACCGTGAGAGGACTGTGGCAGATATAATATTTGGTGACGAAAGGATTTGGAATTATGACCGCTGTGCAAGTGCTGGAAAATACGTATCTATATGCTCCAAGTGAAAACAACGGCCGCCTCATTTTTAGGCGAACGAGTGTTTTAAATGATACATATTGAGTTTATATTGTAAATTGGCATTAGTGTCAATAAAATTATGTTCGGGGTGCACATGTTTTAGGTAAACGATTATTTATAAGAAATGGAGACCAAGAAGAAAAGTGGTAAAGTTCTGTGAGCTGATTTTTCAAGAAAGATGGTTAATCTTGAAAAATTTTTTAATAACGAAGAGGCGAGCATATCAGATATTAATGTTATATGTAATGTTTTCCAAGCTAATTACGTAGCGCTTAAAGTTGTTGATGGTGAGATTTACGATTTCTTATTAGAAGCTGATGCTAGTGTAGACGATTTGTTAAATGAAATGGAACGTAGTGAAGAATATACTAAGAGGTATCTTCGGATACAACAGCACTATAATACAGTAACTAAATCTAATGACGAGCCCGTACATTTGCAAACTAGATTGCAAGATAACTGTTCAATTGACCAATGTCTGCCAGGTATTATTGAATTTAAAATTTTTGATGGAAACATAAAAGAATGGTTGAGTTTTTGGTAGCAATTTAAAAAGGTACATGACGATCCTGATATTGACCCTGCAGATAAAATACAGTACATAATACAGGCTACTGTTCCGGGAAGTCGTGCACGGCGCTTAGTTGGACTGTTTAACTGCTCGATTCGGACGCGAGGACTTGCAAATTGAAGTGTACGTACGTAAACTTCTTAAAATAATTCAATTATAACGCAATTTACGTGAATAAGTTAGACATTGCTGTGCTTTACGATAAATTGGAAACACAAATTCGCGCTTTAGATATATTAGGTGTTAAATCAAATAATTGCACAGCTATGCTTTTTCCCTTGATAGAGTCGTGTTTGCCTGAACATTTTCTACGTGTTTGGCAGCGTTCCCAATGTAATTTTAATTTTAGGGCTTCACAAAATAGTTTGGGTAGTGTAGAACATCCGACAATGGAAGAGAAGTTAAAAAGTCTTATGTGTTTTTTGGAAAATGAAGTAGAAAACGATCAATGTATAAAGTTAGCTTCAGACGGATTTGGGTTAAAGCGTGTGTCTAGTCAAAAAGGTTCCGGGCGTTCAGGGGTATCATCTCGACGTAAATCGGAATATTCGGAGCAACGAATCCTCACGGCCGCAGGTCTAGTTAATGTTAATTCTAATGTTTTAAAATGTGTTTTTCGTGATGCTTCTCATGAACCTGCTAACTGTTTTAGAGCACAGTAGTTTTCTCTTGACGAAAAGAGATCGATTTTAAGTCAAAAGCATGCTTGTTTTAATTGTTTAAAAATAGGACATCAAGCTCGAAAATGTAGGGTTCTTTTGAAATGTGTTATATGTAGTTAATCCCATTTTCCCTTGATGTGTCCTAGTTTATCTACCAAGCAGAAAGACTTGGGTAAGCCACAGACAGGTGACAAGTTAGTGTATAATGAGTTGGTAAGTGTCAATAGAACTAATCGCCATGTTTTTATGCAGACATTAAGAATTCGTTTAGAAGGCATTAATCGCAGTTTATTTGTAAGGACGCTAATTGATACAGATTCACAAAGGTCATATATTTTGCAGACTACAGCGGATGTTTTAGGACTTGTGTCTAAGCATGAAGAAAAAATACTGCATTGTCTTTTTGGTGGATTGTTATCCGTGAAAGTTCATCAATGCTATGCTATAAAAATTAGTAGTGGTAATTTTTGTTTAGTTAAGGAGTTTTTAAATCAACCTGTTATCTGTTCTGAGATTCCACCGGTGTTGCACGGTGATTGGATTGAGGAATTGACTTCATGTGGTATACAAATATCTGATAATTTTAATTGTTTGAATGCAAGTAATAAGATTGAGATGCTAATAGGTTCTGATATAGCTGGCCTCTTATATACTGGTAGAAGGCAGGTTCTCTCTTGCGGATTAGTGGCTGTTGAAACATATCTGGGTTGGACTTTAATGGGGAAAATACCGTGTTCTTGCGGCACCAGCAAAACTATGCTTGATGCGTGTCTGCCCCAACTCTGGGACCTTGATGTGTTAGGGATTAAAGATCTAGTAGAAAAGAAATCGCAAGAAGAGTTAGCCTTAGCTACTAAAGTAGCATTTTTGGAAATGGTGGCTGTTAACAGCGAGAGAAGGTATGAAGCGCGTTTGCCATGGCTAAACGGTCATCCGCCTTTACCAAATTTATACAACATTGTTAAAACTAGGCTCCAAAATACAATCACTAAGTTAAAAAATGATAATCTACTCGTAGATTATGAACATGTTTTTCAGGAGTCGTTGAGTGATAATATAACTGAAGAGGTACCTGCTATAGCGAATGTTCATTACTTGCATCATCGTCCAGTCGTGAAGGGGGTAGACGACCCGCATTAGGCCAGTTTTCGATGCGTCGGTGAAGACAAATAATCAACCATCACTTAATCAATGTCTTGATAACTAATGTCATTGAATTAATTCCAAACATTTTATTAAGATTTAGAAAGAGTAAAATCGGTGTTGTATCGGATATCCGAAAGGCATTTCTTCAGATCAGCCTTAACGAAGCAGATAAAGATTTTTTGTGGATTGATTCCGACGGTCGAGAAAGGATTTTTCGTCTCAGGCGCGTTGTATTCGGACTAAGTAGTAGTCCGTTCTTATTAGGAGCGACAATAGAATATCATCTTTGGCAAGCATTGCAAATGTGCTCAAATAATAGCACACAATATAGTAAAGAGATCATTTTGCAATTGATGAAAATCTTTATGTTGACAATGAACTAAAAGATAATTCTATCAGTAAAAGAACAATGCTTTCTTTTGCACAGAGAATATTCGATCCTATTGGTTTTTCAGCACCTTCAACCCTTTTACCAAAGTTATTTTTACAAAAAACATGAGAGAAAAAATTAGTCTGGGATGCTCCTGTAGATTCAGAAACTGAAAATGCATTTCGCGAGTGCTTAGATGAATTTCTTTATTTAACAGGGATTAAAATACCCAGGTGGATTCATGGAGATCAATTCGATTTCGGAAGTCTACATGTTTTTTGTGATGCGAGCAAAGATTCTTATGCTTCAGTTATTTTCTTTAGAGGTGATGCGGATGGCAACGTTATTATTCGTTTATTGGCTGCTAAGTAGAATAGCCCCTCTAAAGAAGATCTTCATACCGCGTTTGGAGCTTCTAGCTGCTGTAATTGGAACTAGGTTGTTTTCATGTTTAAAAGACGATCTTGAGTTTGATGCAAGATTATTAGTTTATTTTTGGAGTGATTCCTCTACCGTTTTAAGTTCGATACATGGTAATGAAGATTGGGGGACGTTTATAGGTGGATTCGCATTTTGCTCCAGGGGTTTTGAACCCTGTGGATCTTCCTTCACATGGCTATCCTCCAAAACAATTTTTTAGATCAAAGTGGTGGGAGGGACCTAGTTGGCTTTACAACGAACCCCAGGGTGAAAATCACTGTAATGAGGAAGAAATTAATAAAGAGAAAAAAAAGTGTGTCACTACTCTTATTAATTCTAATTCATCTTCGGTAGATTGGCATGTTTCATACTTTTCGAAATATACAAGCACCTTACGAATGATTGGATGGATTTTAATATTTCTGTTTAATATAAAGAATCCGACACAGAAGTTGTATGGCGAACTTTCTGTAAATGAATTAGAAGCTGCCGAGACACATATTACAAAGTTAATTCAAAACGAGAGCTTTGATGGTGAGAATGATCCTAGTTTGTGTAGCTTTGAGAGATGAGCGTGGAGTATTTCGCTTACGTTCTAGAGTTTCAAATCGACATTACCCCGTCTATTTTATCGAAATTTGTCGTTTGTAGACGACATGAAAGTAATGCTTTTGTAACAAATTTACCTCCTCTTACATTGAATCGTGTGCGAGATGCAGCTGTTTTTGAGACAACGAGGGCAGGTTTCGCGGGGCCATTGTTTTTAAAAAATGAGGAAAAAGCATGGGTGAGCATTTTTACCTGCGCCGTTTATCGAGCGATACATTTAGAATTGTGTATAGGATTGTCTACAGCGAACTTTACACAAGTGCTTAGGCGATTTAGAGCACGACGCGGTCGACCAAGGACTATTTATAGCGACAATGGTACTAATTTTGTAGGTACCGAAAACGCCTTTAGTAAACTGGATTGGGAAAGATAACCGCAAATTGTACTGTCGAAAGGGTTTCGTGGCGTTTTAAACCGCCCACTGTCAGTTGATGGGGTGGATTTTGCGAAAGACTAGTGGGAATGTTAAAACTAATTCTGCGCAAAGTGTTAGGTGCTGCTCGTGTAACTCATGAGGACTTACTTACGATCATTTGCGATTGCGAAGCTATTATAAACCAGCGACCACTTACGTTTCCAATAATGCTAATAAGCTTACTCCTATGATGTTTATAAGGGACTTAGTTGGTAGTGGTGTTCTAGATTGTGCCAAGGTAGAATCCGAATCGTTATGTAAAAATATTCAGCATAAGCAGACACTCCTAGATGACCTAAGGCAGAGATTTAGAAATGAATACTTAGGACAATTAAAATCTTGGAGTACTAAGAAGCCTGACAGGCAAATTGCCTTAGAGGAAATGGTCTTTATAGGTAATGACATTGACAAACGTGTTCAGTGGCCGTTAGGCATAGTTGTAGAAGTGATTCCTGGCAAAGATGGACAGATCCGCCTTGCTAGATTGAATACATCTAGAGGATTATTATTGAGACCAGTTCAGCGTTTGTATCCATTAGATTGTGATATAAAGGACCCCGTTGTTGAGAAGAGAGGCCTCAATATTTCATCATCCACAAAAGAGACGAGGGTTGATGTAAATGAACCTGAATCAACAGAAAGCACGGAAAATTGTTCACTAGTTGATGTTGACAGAGTAACGCGCAGTGGCCGTCTAATTAAAATGCCCAACAGATATTTGCAATGGGTATTTTACTTTTACTATTGTATTTAGTTATTTTGGTGTTAAGATAGTGGCGTTACAGATTGTATTGTTAACAAGTTTGTTATTGTGAGATATATTTTACTTAGTGAGTCACGCGCTAGGTTATCGTGACTCAGGTGGGAGGATGTTAAATATCCTTGTGTAATTGATTGGTTTGGTTTTTTATTCTGCTTTATAAAATGCGTATGTTGGGGTGTTTTGATGGTATTGTTAAAAAAAATATCCATCTTTTTTTTGACAATTTAATTTCGGTACAACTCGAAGAGAATGTAATTATATCTGTTCACTTGGTTTAATAAAGAACCTTTGTTGCTACTTAGAACGGGCAGTTTTTTTTGGGCGCAACACTTTACTCCACGTTCACTTGCGCCCGTTCTTTACATCCAAAGTGCTTTGCGTTAACATATTCTTTTTTATTCCATATATTCAATATTTTCCGTTGTCCATGGCTTCTACACCTTTTTCCTATACAACCAACTTAGCTCTCTGCTACCATACTGAATTCTTCATTTTCTTTCAGTTATCCTGGTAACCATTTCGTTCCTTGCACTATCCCTATTCATGCCTTAGCAAGAATTTCCTAAACCTTAATTCCTCTAGACTGCACTTGCGTCTCAATTTTATTTATAGTTCTGAAAATAAAAGCGCGTAGAATCGATTGATATCAACACCTGTAACTCACGCATATTTTTAATTTATCTACGTACCTTTTTTCAATCAATATCTTTAGTTGTTACTCATTCTTAAGCATTTATTAATCCAACTAAACATAAACAATGAAAGGTCACCTTTACAACCTACTAACTTGTAAAATGTTTACAAGGCATCCGAATGTATTACATTTGACACTTAATACAAACGCCCGCGCGGTGGGTGTGTGGGTTGCGTGCGTGAATGGGTGGTGTGTGCCAGTGTACGTATGTTTGTATGCGCATGTGCGCGTGCTTGTACGCGTGCGGGTGAGGCTGCGCGTACGCGTTCATGTGCGTGTGCGTGTGCATACGCGTGTGCGTGTGCATGTGATGTCTATCAGTCCGTTAGTCCATGAAAATGCACATACCTACACATCGACTAATCGACTAACTGACATCGTCCAAATTGGGTATACTGATACACTATACATTTTAGTTGGTCACTATTAAATAAAAATCCAAACCGGAGCTCAGTTCCAAATTTATGGGTCAAACCTTATAAATTGGGAAGCGTCGATTTAATTGAAACTATTCATAATCTTATGATCATACAGTAGCCTCTCAACTATAAAAAAAAACATTCATGGTCAAATTTTAGAGTGTCCAACTTTTAGAAAAATCAGGTCGATTTATATGTGAAAAACTAAATTTCAGGCTTGTCTTTTGTTAGTAAACATTCAGGGACAAAGATGCCCTAACACTTTTTTGTTCACGAATTCAGTTGGGAAAACAATGAGCGCGAACTAAATGTTATGGTCTTATGTAGTTGGTTACCAATTAAGGTTAACGATGTCCAACAACTCTAGTTATTCACCAATTTCCTTGGTAAAACGAAACGAGGACAAAAAAAATGTATGGGTCTAGGGCCTTTGCCATCGTTTCGGTCCAAACATACCCAAAAACTTTATTTATGCACCCATTTCGTTGGAAATCAGCCAACCGCACCGCCTTGATACGATGTAAGTCATCATTTAGACCCAAATAAGTTTCGAATAACTATTTACACATCAGACAATTTCTACTACCTCAAATTTATCTTAAACCACCAAAACTATTTTAGCCCTCATAAGGGTGCAAACACGCATACATTATATCCCTAACGCGAAGAACCCATGTGTTTTGCCCTGATTTGTGGGCTTTTTTTCGAGGTAGTAGAAAGCATGTTTTACTTTATGATGTAGTTACTGCTTTCGTTACTTTGGGAGACCAACTCGATTGGTCTGTATCTCTTATTTTAAAAGTAATTAAGAATTCTAAACAATAAATACTGTGTTCAACTGGTTAGATATGTGAATTATCTCGGGACCTTGAAATTAAGTTAAGTAAATATTGTGCAAATAATTAAGAGCTTAACGATAAAATTTCAATTACTTTAAATATAGTAGTTAGTTGATGATTTGTCGTAATTTTAATTAACTCTGAAATACATGTCGTGTGATAAAATAAACCTATAAATTTGTAACAATAGCATTAAACATGGTCAAAACACGCAACCACTAGTTTGGTTTATTTAAGTGGATTTGCTTTGCTTTTTTTATGTACGGCTTTATTTATGACTGATCATCATAATTTTATTCATACATTTTCAACTGCGATTCTGTAATTTTCAATAATCCTTAGACTGAAATGTATAGGGGAAGTATTAAAAGTTTTCGACCTTCGTTAAAGATTTGTGGCTTGCAATAAAAATTTGTTTTTTTTTACGTTGAAGCACGTTCCAATAATGTGGATCAAATTTCGCCAAAATCTATCAAATAGTTTTATTTACGCAGCTTTTAGGGTTTACGGGGCAAAAAGTGAAAAATATTCGAATTTGAGATTTTGCATTTTTTATCATCTGGAATTCTTGTGCTTTAATTTAATTTAAGTTTTGTTAAATTCTGACCAGTACTTTTCAAGAAATTAATATTTTAGCAAACGCTTACACTACACAGATTAGCCCACTATTATACAGTGTAAACGCATAATATTGATTTTATTATAGTATACATGCATTATACAGTGCTCATTTATCTTTGTAATTGTGTTGGCTACACTGCTACTCTGTCAGCTGACAATTAGGTAAACATTAGCTTGTGTTATTTTGACTTTAGACTGTAGTTTGGTGTTTTGAGGTTAGAACTTAGAAGTGCGTTTAGTCAGTGTTTTTCTTGTGAAAATGGCTAGATAGTCTTCAAAAATTTTTAAAAAACGAAAACCCGTTTTTGGTGGCGTTAGAAGACAAGTGGTAGCAAGGATTGAAACTGAAAATTCTTCTGCTATTGTAAGTGAAACTTTGAACCAAGCTTTAGTGCCTAGGCCTAGCACTAGTCTTAGTAACAGTAGTAGTAGGCCTAGTACTAGTGCCTCAAAAAAAAAACTAAGCCCTAATTTAGGTAAATATGAATTTTATAGGACTGATGATGAAAATTCGTGTTATGATCTTGTATCCATGGAGACTTTGCAAAGCTTGATTTCAAGTATTGCTGTTTGCTCAAAGTGTCATGGTCAACTTTGTGTTTTCCCCAGTAATAGGCAAGACATGAGTGTAAATATCAATCTGAAGTGTTCTTCTTGTAGTTTTTTAGTGTCAGAAGGTAACACCAAGAAAGTAGGCCTAACTAATATGACAGATTTGAATGTACGATGTGCATATGTCTTTTGCTGTATTGGAAAGGGCCAAGAAGCGGCAAAGAATTTTTTCTCTCTAACGAATATGCCATGCCCTTCTGAATTCAGGGGTTACAACCACATTTTACTGCAGGCTGTACACGCTGTTTGTTTTCAATCGATGAGTGATGCTGTAGAAGAATGTGTAGGCTTGCAAGAAAACGAAAACCGTAACATTACTGTAATTTTCGATGGTTTGTGGTAACGCAAAGGTCATTTATCCCTCAGTGGTATAGTAACTGGTAAAGTGCTTGATGTTAAAATTATGTCAAAGTTTTGTAGATGTAAAAATAGATTGGAAAACCAACATGAATCAAATTGTATTGCAAACTTTTCTGGTGTAAGTAGTGGCATGGAAGTCAAGGGTATTGTCGACATGTTCCGTGAGTCACAAACCAAGCACAACATAAGATATAAGTAATTTCTTGGTGACGGTGACAGTGTAGCATACCCTTCCGTTGTTGCTGCTGAGCCATATGGACCTGATTTCTCAATAGAGAAACTCGAATGTGTGGGCCATGTGTAAAAACGCATGGGCTCACGCCTTCGAAGGTTGAAATCTCAAGCTGGGAAAAAGAAACTAGAAGATGGGAAAACACTTGGAGGTCGTGGCCGGCTTACAAATGAAGCAATTAATGAAATTCAAACCTATTATGGCTTTGCCATCAGAAGAAACACTTCAAATTTAGATAATATGAAAAAGCTGTTTGGGCCGAATATTTAGATCTGGCTTCTACAAATGAATCTTCAGCAATAACCAATTTCTAAACAATAATTCGATCTTAAACAATTAAGATTACGCCGAATTATTACCCTTGGTGAGACGTCTACCACTACACCAGAAACGAAACTAATGGAAGACCTGAGTGGAGGTCGCTGGCACGACCAGCCTTTTCTAGAATGGAAACGGGGTTATTTTGTTAAATATCTGCAAAAAGATAAAATTAACTTACTGTTACCAATCTACCCATCCATTCAATAGAGCAATTGAAGAATTTAAAGTACGAGTTATACAAACATCCAACATATTGGGCACTCTCTGAATACAATGTCATTTATTTTGAAAAATCTATTTTGATTCCTTCCACATAAGACTTTGTAAGCCTTTCTTGTTGGGCGCAAAGTACCGTATAGGTAGGATTGTCCAAAATTAAATTTTATCATATTAGTGGACACATTTGAATCCACCAAATTGAAAATTTACATTTATTGTTTTACGTTATTGGAATTTATGGCCCAGATATGTTAAGTTGCCCCCCCCCCTTGTCTATTTATTAAAGCTTCTTTACCTTGTTGGTTTGCATGCTTTTTTCACTCCCTTGGACTACATGTTTTTGCTTTTGCACCACTCAGGTAGGGAAGTTATAACCACATTTCCTTTTCCAATACTAACCCCTCCATTTTAATAAAATTAAGCCTTCTTCATACGTTTTGGCAAGCACTTGTATTGCACCGCCAAAAGCTTGGATTGCACTTCTAATAAAGTTGGATAATCGACTCCAAACAGTACTCCCCCCCCCACTTTAGTTTACTGGACTTTCTTAATTTGTTCAAGACGCTAAGCGCTGAACAAATTTCGTTTCCGAGACCCAGCCCTCTACCTTAAAAAAATTGATGATTATTGTGCACCACTAAAAATTTGCCATAAATGTCCAATAATCGATTCCAAACTTACTAATTGGCCTCCCGACTTATTGGAAGTTTCGTTTTTTGCTAAATTGCACCCGTTCTACGCTCCTATGCACCACCCTCTATTTCTTTTGCAAGGCCATGGCCCCTCAATTTTAAGAAAATTGAGTGTCTCTTTACTAATCGATTATGAAGGTTACTAACTGACCATCTTCAATTTATTGAACGTTTTGTAATGTTGTTAGACTGCACTCGTTCGATACTTCAATGCACCACTTTTTTTTATACCTTCAGCCTGAACAAATTGCTTTCCCTGAACCTAGCCCCTTAATTTCCCTTTCTTCAGATAAAGGCGAAGTTTCGCGCATCATGGTTGGGCTATCTTAAACAAGGCTTAGACACAGATCATTATAATTTAATAGCTAGCTATCTTGCAACTTAGTATACAAGTTAACCAAAACAACGCAAGATAACAAAAACAGTAGCCAGCAAACACATACGTAAACAAACATGCACGTGTGAACACAGAAACTAGTATAGTCAAACACAAAACCCGTAAACCTTTAAACATACAAACATGCAAATAAAGAAACTACCAATCAAGTAAACTCCCAAACACGCACACCCACACGCAAAGAATCTACGAAACTGGCAAACAAGTAAACACCACAACATCCAAATCCTCAAACACACAAACGCCGGCACATTCAAAAACCGCAAATATACGAACCCAAAAGACAAACGGTGGACATCTTGCAATGTAATTTAAAAGCTAGGCGACAGCTTGAGGAATTCTTTTAGTGACAAAGTATCACTAAAATACACAAATTATCCAACAAACACACAAAATCCTCAAGCATGCAAACGTAAGAACTAGTTAACATACAAACATGCAAACACACAAAACCCTCAATCCCAAAAACACACAAGCAAACATAAACAAACAAACAATCCTAACACCAACGTTCAAACTAAAACAACTAAACAAACTGGTTAACTCGCAAACAAACAAGAAGACAAATACCTAACTACACTCATACTCGTGTGAATTCGCGCACGTAAAAAAGCGGTGGGACCAATCAGAAGTAAGGGGGCGGGATTTAGAAAGGTGTGTAGAGGTCATGTGGGCTAGAAAAAATGCAGGGAAACTTCAAGATTGCTTGTGTTCGAGATAGTGGAAAACCTAAGCGTTCAATATCCAAGATAAAGGCTTAGAGGTTAAATAACTGACAGTAAGAAATCCCAATTGTGAATTGAAAAAAGGAAGTTAAAAAGAGGGCTCTAAAGAGGGCGAGGAAAATGAGCGGGGCATGCGGATGTGGGACGCTATTATTCATATCTGATTAATCTGAGGGGTGAAAAAAAGAAGATTTATTTTTGTAATCGACATATTTTTGAATGTATACATGCCCAAAGGGAAAGAAGAAACTTATTTTTGTTCAAGTGGGTGGAGGAGAGAGACAGGAATCCCAATTCAATATAAATTTACCAGCCTAAACGGCGTGGAAGAATGAATTACCTGACATTTTTACGGGGTGTAATTCAAAATTTTAATGGTGCATACAGGAAGAATATAATAGTAAGCGAAAGGTAAATAAAGCACTCAACTTTGTTGAAGTGGGAAGCTAAGGACCGAGAACGCATTTGATCAAAGCTGTGGGATAAAGCTCCTTATATGACTTTTTTCGCTTCTTGCTAGCTTACAGCCATCTTGATTGTGTTTTTCGCTATCTTATTTCCATGTGACCTTTTGGCTTTTCCTAAATTCATTATATTGGTCCAAGCTCTTGAACCTTGTTTCAAAGACCCTTTTAGAATCTTGTTTCAATACCTTGAAGTAAGGCCCATTTGCCAGAATTGGTTCATTGTTTCTACACCTTGAAGCTGGTTTCAGAATCGTGTAATGAGGTCCTTTTGGCCCAATTCAACATTATGAAACAGGTTTCAACATATAAGGTATCTCTCTCCCTCTTAGACGTTGGGCGTTTAACAAAAACAATCGCTTGTGCTACCATCAGAATGATCTGCTAGCTTGGTAATTAGTCGTTCAAAAAGGGTACATCGAGAGGACATTTAATAGAATCTTGAATTTAGTTTTCATATCTAAAAGTCTTGGCAGGTTCTTAAAACACATGTTGTTACAACATCTAAGTTCCTTTTGAAAGATTCTTGCCTCAACATTTAAAACACGTTGCTTTTGGGGGCTAACTCCTTGGTCCTTCTGGGGGGCAAATGCCCCAAACACCTAAGAACCATCTGATCAGATACTTGAAATTAGACCAATATGTGGAAATAATGCGACCTTAAAGCAGAGGAATTCGGATGTTTCTACAAGCACATGTTTTAGCGCAGCTAACCTCATCTTTTTAAATATTCCTGCTATTCAGTTCAAGTATTCTTTTTATTATACCAAATTCGATTAAGCGAGTTCTTACAAATTTAAATATTTTCAACTAAGTTACGGCAAACAATGCCTTATCAAATTCTGATTCTGCGCGCTAATCTGAACCAAGATGATAGATGAAGGTGCACAACCAATTTGAATAAGATCTAGTGTGTATCATGTGACCTACACGTGTTTTCTAACGAATAAACTTGACACACCGGTGGGCTACACTTAGGTTTTTATTGAAATAAGGCCTTTTTGCATAGCATCTGTTGGATACATATGTATTTTTTAACCAATAACCGTGACCTATCGTTGAGTCACACTTGTGCCTAACAAAATAAGTCTTCTTTGTGTAACACTAAAGCGTGTACCACCTGTGGGGCACATCAGTGTTTTTTTGCAATAGCATGACCCACTGGTTTGCGTGGTTATGTATCTGCTTGTTTGCTACCCCATTTGTTTGCGTGCTTTTTATGTTAGCGCATGCGTTTATGCATGTGATTCTATGTGCGTGTGCGTACTTGTGTGCTTGCTGGTATGTTAAATAACTCATTTAGTTTTTTTGATTGATTTTCACAGTTGCGTTATTTTACCTTCTTCAGTATGTGCAAATATGGTGTGGTCGTTTGATACCAGATCTTTTGCACTTTCTAATTGCTTTGTTATGTTCTCTTACTTACTTTAGATATTTGCTTGTTAGTTAAGCTGTTTTTAGCCATGACTTCTCGTATCTGTAGTGTAAACTTTTTAAATTACAGCGATTTTATACCTTTACTAAGTGAAAGTTATTTTGGACCTTTTTTGAGAAAAACACTTGATGCTGATGCAAACTGTGATATCTCTTAATTATGCCAGAATATGTCGCTATATGTACCTCGAACCCCGAAAGAGAGAAACAGTGAATTAGTCCATTACCAGAGAATGTTGGGTAGTTTTGGGCATTTTTATGTTTTGACGCCGAGTAAGTGAATGTTCGTAAACATACATGTCTTGTATTTCGACCTATACTTGGTTTCTAATTTCCTTTGCTGGGTTTAAGCGTTTTTCGGTGTTTTTAAAGCGTTGTGAGGGTTTACTAGTTTGTGTGTGTGCTTGTCTGCTACTTGACTTTTGTATGTTTTAGTTATTTTGGTATATTTTCTTGCATGTTCTTGTACGTATTTCAGACGCTTTTGGAGAACTTTTAGTGAGATGGCGCTGCGAATATTATGCTACATTCTAATTATACCACAAGATGGCGCTTCTAGGTCAAATTACACCACAAGATGCCGTTACAAACTGTACTACATAACATCGCTACTAGCTTAAATTATACCACCAGATAACGTAACAAACTGTATGATCATTTCTAATTACACCACAAGATGTCGCTAAATTTACCTCTAATCCAAAAAGCGAGAGACAGGAAATCGACCCATTCAGAGGGAGAGAGATGAAGAACGGGATCTTTTGTTAAGATGACGAAACCAGCTTCAAAATGTTGGAAAAGAGAACCAATTCTTCCAAAATGCCCATATTTCAAAATGTTGGACCTGAATGTTAAATTCAGTGTAAAGGGCTTTAATCCAAAAAGATACACGGAAACAAAATGACAGAACACGGAAGAAGACTAGCCTAACACGGAGACAATGTGGTGTGGAGTTTACCTCGAGTAGGATTTGAACCTACAACACGTACTTTGCTAGAGTACCGCTTTAACCAACTGAGCTATCGAGATACAAGCCCCAATCGATGTAAATTTTGTCTTCATGTATGTAGACCTGATGAAAATTCTAAATATATTAAGATTACAGCCAAATTACTTATATTAATGGAATGTGAGCCTGCGATATCGCAAGGATTCACACATACCAAAGCAAATTGACTAATATTTAATCATTGTAATAATTTAATGCTAGTTAAGTTGCTTGAAAATGATAGCGAAATACACCTTCGCACAAATGAATTTAATTGCCAGGAAATACGTAAACATAATGATAATAAACAAAATTTATGACCGTAGATATCAACTTACATAAGCGTCTATCTAAACTAGATGCCACATAAAAAATACGCGCTAGCCCAACTTAATTTGGTAAAGGGCGAATTAATTCATTAAAAGGAAAAAAAATTCGAAAATCAAGAGATTCGGGAATCAATCTAATTACCGAATTATTTCAGTAAAATAGAAATCACGAGAATTACTTGATTAAAAACTACAATCAAATTAAAATGGCAATGAAAATTGAGCCAGAAAAGAAACGACACCTAGAGCTTGTGACGCCTATGGTAGAAAATGCGTCTCAAGTGGGCGCGATGGCAGGCAAATCCCCATCAAATGGTGTAAAACGTTTCTCAAGTAGACCCTTCTACTTTTATCATGTTGTCCCGGAAACCAAGCGATCAAGCTCAAATGGAGACTTAAAACATCGCCAGAATTCAAACAAGGGAAAGTTGTTCTTCCAGCTAGAACGATGTTTTAGGAAGCAGAATATAGCTAATTTACTGATTTTTTGACCGATCGCCTAATCATTAACGTTGCGTATTATTCCCAACTGTTATTTTAAACGCGTTTAAACCTGTTTTTTGAACCACGCACGTAAAAGCACTGAAAATGAGGCAAGTTAAGCAGTCTAAAACATTTTTTAAAGACGCGATCATGAAGCACTCAAGAAAATAGCTGAAGCTAGAAGGAAGGATTCTTTAAATAAAGAATTATAAACAAATTACGAATTACATTTAAACATACCTCCTGCTTAGCTTGTCATGAAAAAAGTAAAATGCCACGTGTCTCATTTCCTCCCCAAGGGGGAGGACGGGCTGCTTGAGCTTACCAAGCCCTTTCAGCCACAATCATGGATTCCCAACACGGACATTAAATATGTATGCGTAATGGGGTTAAGGATAGGTGCGGTCAGGATAGAATCGGAAGGAATGGAGTTCTGAGGGGCAAGGCTACTACCACAGCATTCGCCTAAATAGCCAAACATGGTGTGCTTATACGCAGTGATCATGTAGCTATATGTGTATGAGGAAAACCCTCTGAGAAAACCTCATTCGAGGTAGATGGTAGCGGGAATCGAACCCATTACCTTCCGAATGCTAAGTAGGTCATGTTACTACAGCCCCACTAACTTGGCAAAGTTTTATGAGACAATCGCGCAATAATGTAAAATTTACAAGTCTGACCAGAAATTACCGATGTCGTCGGCAGTAAGTGTGAAACATTATTATAATATTTCTATTTACTTATACCGTTATAAACCTGCCAGTATGTTTGCAGATTTATGACCCGTCGGCTTGGTTCAAAAATTTTCTTTAATGTTCTATTTCATTGAGAAAACGTGGTTATATAATTTTTATGTGAAAACACATATACTTATAATTCAATGTTATCGACATAATATGTTAATAATTTGTTAAAAAAATAATTCTGTTAATATATACTAACGTTCTGGAGTATTAAAATAAAGAGTTTTTTTCTATATTATTGTTTCTTACTGATAAATAAAAATTGAAGCTGCCTTCTTCAATAAGAAATGTTTCACAAATAAATGTGAACGCCAAACATTAAAGTAACTTTATACTTGAGTAATACTCGGTTACATGCGTAATGTCCCTACAAGATTAAGAAAATGAAGCGCATGGTTTTTTAAATTATTAAATACCATAAACATAAACATTATTCGTTGATTGTTCACATTATAAAAAGGATGTTCATAATGTAGTTGTAAAAACTGTATGTAAAGAAACATTTGAATTAAAACATTGAAACTACAACTAAACTTAACTCATTAAAAACATTTTAAAACACTAAAAGCCTAGTATAGAAATAATTTTGTTAAACATTTTGATTATAGTACCAACAATCCATTTGAAATGATAAAAAAATTAACCAACGAACATATCAATTTTGTTAAATTAAAACACCATTGCCTAGTTTGTGGTTCGAGTTGTTATTGTGCTGAGAGTAAACGTGTAAAACTCGGACACCTATTCCGAACGTTGCCGAATTTTACAGACCATCATCATCAGTCATCAATATGTAATTAACGAATTGAGAACATTTTGCCGGTGCATAATTAAAGTTAATCACGATCAAACTAATACTTTGTGTATTTAACCGACGGCTTCACTTCATAACGTTCAATGCGTTTTGTGAATTCAAAATGTGTGTGTTAATTTTTCTAACAAGCTAAATAAACTTATGAAGTAAAATGCTATTAATATACTATAATCGACTAGTTTTCTTAGTAATAGCTTTTATAGGTATTAAGTTAATTTCACAGTGAAGTAAATATTACATTGAGGACAATTCGAATGAAATATTATGTTTCGGTGTTTTATTAATCATCATCAGAGATTTATTATCTAGTATATAATTACTTAAATCTTTGGTAGGTATCCCGACGGCGGATCACTAAACAATAAATTATGCTAATTGTGTCATTAAAACTATTCCGTTTATGTATTACATTATGTAAACGTTATCGCGTCGTTCCCGCTAATTATGAATGTAAAAAGTTAAAAGAAAATGTTAATTGGGTATAATCGCAAAAAAAATTGCATTTGTTAGCTAATGAGGTATATAAAATAGAATTGAAAAAGTGTGATTAAAAAATAAAAAAAAATTATTTTAATCCGTTTTAGGTATAATCAGCTTAGCTTAAATCACATTATAGTAAGAATAGGCAATATGGTATATGGTGCATTGAATGCAAGCTCGGGATGCAAAACGAAAAATAAAAGTTGTAACCAGAATCAGAATTTAAGAAACTCACCTCAAATGAAAAAGAAAAGAAAATTTTATAAATGGGCAGTGTGGTACAATGGAAAGTCGATATATATCACTCCATCTATTTGTTCACTTAGTCAAACACAATACCGAGTTAAGCCCCAGTACTTAGTGTAGATAAAACCCGAGTTTAGCGCAAATCGGTTTACAGTGGATTCTCTAACTATATACACGCTCCTAATACGAAAGCTGTATTAAATAAGTAGAATTGATCCTAACTTTTCGTTCTGCAGGACACGCCCCAATATACTGTCGGGAAAGCTCGTTGCGCGCATCGCAGTTCTGAAGGAAAACAGTCTTCGTAAGCTTTCGTTATCACAAAAGCTTTTTTCCAGAAACATTATTTTACAACAAACATCAACTATTAACGTTGACATTTCCGTAACTCAACCACAATCATTCCCACAACAGAAAACCCAATTAATTCCAACGTAATCGATAAAATTCTCGAAAATGTTCAATTTTAACTAAATAAGGATAATATGAAAAACCGATATATTCCGACAACCCTATCTTAACTTGTGCGGAAAACAAACCATTTTACATAGTAATATTTCATACAGCAAACACGGGGATCTTTCCAATTCCCTTTCGTTCCTACAACCCTATCATCATCATTTAAATACTCTTCCAATAATAAACCAACCCAATTTTCTTTAAAGCTTCGGCGCAAAATGTTTGTAATAGTTATTTGGACGCCTGTATAGAACCGGAAAATTGAAAATCCTCCCCACTCTTAAAACTCTCTCATACAGCCATTCGCTGGAAAATCCTCTGGTCCAATGGCGTCCTTAAACGTCAAGTAGGAACAGTCAGTTTCAGTTGTGGTATATTATTAATAACCGATATCGTTCTTATTGACTAGATAAGCTCCTGTATACAACGCACAAGATGTAATAAATTATTAAGTGATTTCGAATATAACGGAAATTGAGTTTGCTTTTCAATTTTTATTTTCACTACACTGACATTAAATTATTTTTATGATTTTAATTATTGGACCCAATTTTTTTTCTTAATCAAGGTTTTTATCAAACATTTTTCTAAACTCTTTTACGTCCATTTTTAACTGAGTCTATTGTTACCGAGATCTTTGTTTAGAGATAAAATTTGACTTGATTCAATAGATCATCATTAACTGGATATTTACAATTAAACATATTGCAATCTCTTTAACCTACGATGAATGATCGTTTTTCTAAAATGTTATGTAGATGGGACAAACAAGGTAATGTAAGAAATCTTTCAAAAACAAGACCCTTATTGCCAATTTCGATTTACATTAAGACAGTCAACGCAAATAAAAAATCATAAATTTTAGAAAGGTGTGTGAAGATACCCGTTTTTTTTAAATAATGCAATTTAAATTTGTATATAATTAGGCGCTGATTACGCGTCATACACATGTAGCGTCATGGTCACTGCGTATATGCACACCATGTGCGGCTACTTAGGCGAATGCTGGGGTACTATTTTCCCCCTCAGAACCCTAACTCCGTTCCTGGGGTTTTCCTCATACACATGTAGCGGCATGGTCACTGTGTGTATGCACACCATGTGCGGCTACTTGGGTAAATTCCGGGTAATATTTTCCCCACAGAGCCTTAACTCTGTTCCTTCCGATCCTGTCCTGACCACACCTATTCTTAATCCCACCATGCATATATACGTAATGTATGTATGTATGCTGGGAATTCATGATTGTGGCTGAAGGAGCTCGGAAGCTCGAGTAGCCTGCCCTCCCCTTGGGGAGGGAATGAAATACTTTTCCTTTCCGCGCCGTTGAAATTAAATTTGCGTCCCAATAGGACACAGGTTATAGCAACACGGCTCATTTCTTGGAGTCACAAACTTTTGGATAAATCATTATTTTCTTATTCAGTAATTCGGCGCCAATCACGCGCCATTTTCTTCTATTATAGATATATTTGTATTTAATTATATTTAACCCTTATTTAACTTAATTGAGTTCTACATTATTCTCGCTAATCTTTTAACCCTATTTAATTCTAAAGCTAGCTATCTACGTTTTAAATTCTTAAGGTTGCTTATCCACTACAATGCAGCAATTAGAAATCAATTATGGGATGTTTTACACAAAATGGCTCATAATATGTGCCTTATTATCGCGCAATAAAAGAATTGTTTATTCGTAAGACTATGAAGTTCTTGTGATTACAGTTATTGCAATATTATTTCCTATAGGGGCGCAAAATTTCGTTTTAGCACACAAAAGTGGGTCTAATTACTAAATAAGAAAAATTGATTTATGCAGAAGTTTACGGCTGTAAAGTTAGACGTGTTGATGTCATTGTTACAATAACTTGTTTCCTGTAAGGGCGCAAAATTGTCTTCTAACAGCGCAAAATGGTGTATAACTGGCGCCTAGTTGCTGCATAATGAAAAATTGATTTATGCAGGTTACGGCTGTGAGGTTAACCGTGTCATCGTAGTTTTACAATAACTAACGGCGCAAAATTTTATTTTATGCGCGTAAGGCAGCACATAATGGGTGCCTAATTATTGCGCAATTTATCCATACAGTTATGAAGTTTGCTGTATCGATGTAATTTTTGGACTAACTTATTTTTTATGGAGGCGCAAAATTTTATTTTAGCGGCGCATAATTGGCGCTTAATTATTCCGTAAGAAAAAATTGATTTATACGGAAGTTCTCGGCTATGAAGTGAGCCATATCTATGTAATTTTACAATAACTTCTTTCTTATTAGGGCGCAAAATCTTATTATAACGGCGTACTGTGGCACATAATCTAATTACTGCATGAGAAAAAATGTACTTATGTGGAAGCCAATTCAATTTTACGATAACTTCTTTCCTATAAGGGCACAATATGTTATTTTAACGGCACAAAACGACTCATTATGGGTGCCTAACTATTGTGCAAGAAAAGATGAACTTATTCGTAGGGGTATGAGGTTACCCTTGCTGTTGTAATTTTATCAATAACATATTCTCTACGGGGGCGCAAAATTTCACTTTAACGACGCAAAACGGCGCACAATTACTCCAGAACAAAAGAATTGATTTATACCGAAGTTTTTGGCTGTAAAATTATCCGTATCAATGTGATTTTGCAATCACTTTTTTTCTGTAAGGGCGCAATATGTTATTTTAAGGGCGCAAAACAACAAATTATGGGTGCCTAATTATTGTGCAAGAAAAGATGAACTTATTCCTAGGACTATGAGGTTAATCTTGCCGTTGTAATTTTATCAATAACATATTCTTTTCGGGGCGCAAAATTTCACTTTAGCGACGCAAAACGGCGCATAATAACTCCAGACGGAAAGAATTGATTTATACGGAAGTTTTCGGATGTAAAATTATCTGTATCAATGTGATTTTACAATAACTTTTTTTTCTGCAAGGGCGCAATATGTTATTTTAAGGGCGCAAAACAGCACATTATGTGTGCCTAATATTGTGCAAGAAAAGATGAACCTATTCCTAGGACTATGAGGTTAATCTTGCCGTTGTAATTTTATCAATAACATATTCTTTTCGGGGCGCAAAATTTCACTTTAGCGACGCAAAACGGCGCTTAATTACTCCAGAAGAAAATAATTGATTTATACCGAAGTTTTCGGCTGTAAAATTATCCGTATCAATATGATTTTACAATAACTTTTTCCTGTAAGGGCGCAATATGTTATTTTAAGGGCGCAAAACAATACATTATGGGTGCCTAATTATTGCGCAAGAAAAGATGAACTTATTCCTAGGACTATGAGGTTAATCTTGCCTTTGTAATTTTATCAATAACATATTCTTTTCGGGGCGCAAAATTTCACTTTAGCGACGCAAAACGGCGCATAATGACTCCAGACGGAAAGAATTGGTTTATACGGAAGTTTTAGGCTTTAAAATTATCCGTATCAATGTGATTTTACAATAACTTTTTTTCTGTAAGGGCGCAATATGTTATTTTAAGGGCGCAAAAAACACATTATGGGTGCCTAATTATTGTGCAAGAAAAGATGAACTTATTCCTAGGGCTATGAGGTTACCCGTGCCGTTGTAATTTTATCAATAACCTATTCTCTACGGGGGCGCATAATTTCACTTTAGCGACGCAAAACGGCGCACAATTACTCCAGAACAAAAGAATTGATTTATACGGAAGTTTTAGGCTTTAAAATTATCCGTATCAATGTGATTTTACAATAACTTTTTTTCTGTAAGGGCGCAATATGTTATTTTAAGGGCGCAAAAAACACATTATGGGTGCCTAATTATTGTGCAAGAAAAGATGAACTTATTCCGAGGGCTATGAGGTTAGCCTTGCCGTTGTAATTTTATCAATAACGTATTCTCTACGAGGGCGCAAAATTTCACTTTAGCGACGCAAAACGGCGCATAATTACTCCGTAAGAAAAGAATTGATTTATACGGAAGTTTTCGGCTGTAAAATTATCCGTGTCAATGTGATTTTACAATAACTTTTTTCCTGTAAGGGCGCAATATGTTATTTTAATGGCGCAAAACAGCCTAATTGGCCCCTACTTACTGAATAGCAAAATAACAATTTATTTAAAGGTTTCGTGAAGTTAGCCATGTTGCAACTAATTTCCGAGCAAAATGTAATTTCGACAGCCCAAAATGGCACATAATCAACGCATAATTATGCACAAGTTTAAATCACATTATTCAAAAAAGACTTGGATATCTTTACACTTCATTTAGCTTTTCTCGGTGTAACACAAGTTTGTATTTCAATTTTCTATAACTTCTGATAATACTGTAAAAGGTCGTTCATAAATGGAGTATTCCAGTTTTTATTGATTTTTTTAGAATCTATGCAAAATTTCAAGAAATCTTTTGTATTTAAGATAGCATATTATATTTTGATTAAAGCAACCCTTCAGAGAAAAGAATTTTTTTAGGAATATCAGCGTGGCAGATAACAAATTTTAAGAGTTTGCACAAATAGAATCTAGCTTACTAACCATTTCAAAACTGCTGCGAAATTTATGACGAAGTTTGGTTAGAAAGGTAACGCTTCTTTGTCTGCCATCGGATTCTCTGCTATTTGATAAATAGCATATTTCATACTTCTGTCTAGCAACACTGGTTTCCAATCCTCAACATCGTCCAGAAACTCATTGTTTCTGGATTAGGTAAGCAATACGTTAAAAGGTCTACATTAGCACCCTAATTCTTCATACATGTACATTTACTGGCAGCTGTCATACATATTAGACTTCTGTGACAAGCTGATATCCAATGCTGCCAATATAAATTAAATTATGATGAAGTCACAATACAAATTTTTAAAATTATTTTTAAGGAACTAATAACGGCGATATACGAGATGCGGTGTATCACATGGTCCTGAAAATTTTTACGAGTAAACGTAGTTGAAGGCCTCGGCTGACACCTTCTGCCACAATTCTGTTAATACTCGCATAACTATCGTTTCTAGCGTAGTGATACAAATAATTATTTACTTACTACCCCAGGAAGAATGCTTTTGAAGCAGGATTGTGTTTAATTCTATCACCTTGTGCCGGAATAATACAGCTTTCTCCTGCATTTTATTCTACCTCAGCAACAGTACTACCTCCAGAGATATGAATTTTTCAATTTTTGTTGCTTACCTCCTTTCCCAGCAATTGTGTTCGTGGTGCTATACATCTACGTTATTCTGCTTTTCATTCCACCCTAGCAACATCCGAGACACAAAGTTTTCAATTTTGTTGTGAGTTTCAGGAAACCATTAAGACATGAATAAATAAAATAATTTATTTTTTATGTTATCTATTGTACATAAGGGTGTATCTGAAAATACGTTACTTATTAAATCCGTTTTTTTATTCATATTTGTCAAAACTCTTGTTTTATTCGCCAAATCATATTACTACATATATATTTCGGATCTCTGGACCATTAAACATTTTTTGAAATATGCTTCTCAATTGCTTATTATGTTATGTTGCTTTAAATTTTAAGGAAATTAATCACCAACAGTTTTAACTATGCAAGAACGATATATCAATGTTCTCGAATTTGTTATATCATATTTAACTAACTATTATGAAGGATTTTCAAGACAGATTTAAAGGAAATATATAAAAACACTTTGCTTAAATTTGGCAACACAGCACATTGCCAAGATACCCTTAATATATCAATTACTATAGTATTTATTCTATAACTTCTTGGTTACTGAAAATAATATTATCGTCTTTACATTCTTGAAAGCTTAACAAGCATTTCAATGATGGAAAATGGCGCATGGTTCATATTTTACATGAACCCTTTGGTTAGATATGGTAACACAATACTCTGTCATGGTCGCCTTGAAACATTAATTACAGCAGTACTTATTATGTAGCTTTTTAGTTATTGAAAATAATATATATATATATATATATATATATATATATATATATATATATATTAGAGGTGTGGCAGAAAAGTAACGAAATTGGCAACACTGTAAGCGATCTGGCAACGCTGCGATGTTGTACTTGATAGAGCACGTGTATCAGTACCCTCCCATAGCTGAGTGCGAGTTTCAACTCCTTCCGTTAACTACGTGATTTTTGTGACTGCTATTAGTGAAGTTGTGTTTTGGTTGTGCGTCACGCAAAATGGAACAGCGGAGTTTGGAGCAATGTTGTGCCATTAAATTTTGTGTTAAGCTTGAAGAATCGGCAAGTGTGACGTTTAGAAAGTTAAAACAGGCCTATGGGGAACATTCTTTATCCCGAGCGCAAGTTTTTCGCTGGCACAAATCATTTTTGGAAGGCAGAGAACACGTTGAAGATGTACACCGTTCAGGGAGGCCTTCAACTTCGAAAACCGACGAAAACATCGAACGTGTGAGCACTCTTCATTAAGAATGTTGAGTGAACAATTAAATTTGAACAGATTTACCGTTCATCAAATTTTGACTGAACATTTGCACATGCGAAAGGTCTGTGCCAAAATGATGCAGAAAAACCTTACAATTGAGCAAGACATTAAAAAATCAGTGTCTCGATCTTCTTCACAGAATCGCTAATGAGCAAGATTTCTTTAGTCGTGTGATCACAGGTGATGAATGTGGATTTTTGAATACGATCCTGAGACCAAGAGGCAAAGTGAGGAGTGGCACACTGCAAACTCTCCTCGACCAAAGAAAGCTCGAATGAGGAAATTGAAGATCAAATCAATGCTGTTATGTTTTTGTGACAAAAGGGGAATCGTCCACAAAGAATTTGTTCTTGTAGGACAAACTGTTAACTAAGTTTTTTTTTAAAGACGTCCTTGAAAGACTCAGAAAAAGGGTCATTCGCGCGAGACCAGACATTGCGGACAAATGGATGCTCCATCATGACAACTGCCCTCTCCATAACAGAATTTTTGACCACAAAAGGCATTCCTGTGGTTCCTCAGCCCCCCTATTCACCTGACCTCAGTCCCTGCGACTTTCGTCTTTTTCCTAAATTGAAAAATGTCCTCAAAGGACGTCATTTCGGGACTGTAGAAAACATCCAGAAGAGTGTAGCAGACATGCTGAAGACCATACCGGTTGAAAACTTCCAGCGCTGCTACCAACAGTCTCCATCGGTGTGCAACTGCCCAAGGGAACTACTTTGAAGGCGATAACGTTGATGTTTGAAATAAATAAAAACTTTGGTAAATAAAAAATGAGTTTCATTACTTTTCTGCCACACCTCGTATATATAATAACAGTCTTTTCAATAGAGGAAGAATAAGATGTGTTTCCAAAACTCATTTTTGAAAAAAAAAATTTATCTACGTCACAAGTCAAAACTATTGCACTATACTTTATCTGTTACCACACTATCGTATCCTACGCCCAAAATTACATTCAGTCTATCTTGTTAAATAAGCCAGTTGTAACAATTTTTAAAAATAGCCAAAAATTGACAAAGGATAGTGAACGAACAAACTAAAAATAAAAGTCTTACAAACAATTTGCAAATGTGTGTACTCTTCGGCAATGCAATATTTGCCAAAGGGTACCCATTCAAAAAATAGTTACAGTTGTCACACAAATATTGTTTGACCAATGTGAGTGGTGCAAACTCCTATCTTTTGTTACTATGTATCTTCTCTTTATTCTGATTCTTATTTTATCTCAGCAACAGCATCACTTTCGAATGTATAAATTGTTTGTTTTTTATCGATAACCTCTTTCTCTGTAACACATTGGAAGCAGGATCGTCTGCGTTACCTTTTTACTGCTTACGTGCACTGGAACGGAAGAGCAGTCATGCGTATTGGATATATAGATTAATGTCGACCCCAAAATTTTTTATCAATTTATTGCATGACGCAGTCATCATAAGCCTAAAAATTTCCATCAGTTTTTCTGTAATAAACAGTAGAATGTCAAATAGCAAACAATACTCATGATTCATGTAATATGGTTCCCAACATGCACTGTTGCTCTCAATAGGAAGTCCTGTTTATTATTTTTGAATTTCTGTCCGAAAACCCGAGGGAAGGAAAGAAAGAAATTTGGATTCACTGTCTTTATCAAATACAAATATGCTTAATTATTATGCAGTTATTTTTATCTAGACGAGGATTAAACCACATCAAAGACGTCACATGTCCTTGTTTTTTGGCTTTATTTTCTATACCATCACAAGTTGGATTTACTGTCTTTACCAAATACAAATGTGCCTTAATTATTATGCCGTTGTCTTTATCTAGTCGGAACCACATCAAAGATGTCACATGTTCTTGTTTTCGCTTCAGCTTCCTTAGTTGCAACAATTGGGAGCCTATTGAATCCCGATGCACCAGCATTGTACAATCCCTTGGCCCGGCACCACCAAATTTTTGAGTTGGTGGAGTGATTGGTCACCTGTAGGCTACTGCTTGGTATGTGAACATCACAAATGTGTGAAAATCTTACATTTTCTGTGGAGGATACTATCACTA
Source organism: Vesta saturnalis (assembly GCA_036346205.1). Lineage (NCBI taxonomy): Eukaryota > Metazoa > Arthropoda > Insecta > Coleoptera > Lampyridae > Vesta > Vesta saturnalis. The sequence goes on along the minus strand of JARFJB010000512.1, from coordinate 1,546,987 downwards.
AGCAAATGAACAAGCACTGAATACCACAGGTACTACATGTTAGTGTTTCGGCAACCCATTCAGTGGACATATAGATTGCAGAATTCACAGTACAAACTATGTACAGACAGAGTATACGAGGTTAATTGACAGCATTGGGGGTCCCGTACTTGATATGAGAACGGACCATATGACGCCAAAACATCTCGTTGCTACACTCTTCGAGGTAATAATTCAGGATCGAACAGAGTGGAATTAACAGGGACACAAATTCCCACCTGGCCTTCTAATTTGGTACACGGACGGCTCAAAAACCGAGACGGGTGCTGGAGTAGGCATACACGGTGTGGATCCAAGGCAAGATATCACGATCCCTCTTGGCAGGCACGCCACTGGTTTCCAAACGGAAATATACGCGACACTTCAATGTGCGCGAGAAAACAATAAGGGCCTACAGTGGAAGGTGTATCAATATCTTATCTGACAGCCAGGTGGCCTTAAAGCGCTCTATAGCTTTAAGTCCTCATCTAAACTGGTCTGGGAATGTTACGAGGAACTCAATGACCTATCAGAGAGGAACAAGGTAATTTCTCTCTGGGTCCGTGGCCACTGTGGGATCGAAGCAAACGAAAAGGTAAACAAATTCGCAAGACAGGGATCAGCGGTACCCTTCTACGACCCGAACCTGCATTGCGAGTAACAAAAAATGCAATCCGTCTCTATATCAGCGGATAGATTTGCGATCAAAATCAAACAGACTGGATGAATAGATCAGGGTTAACACATAGCTAGCCATTTATAAACGCACCTTGCCTAAAAAAACCACAGAACTGCTCACACTAATCAGAACACAGGTTAAGATCCTTAACGGCCTTCTGACAGGAAATTCGCCTGTTAAAGACCATTTAAAGAAGATCAAGAAATTTGATGAAGGTGTAGATTCTGCTGTGAGGAACCAGAAACAGCTACATATTATGTGTGATGTGTGATTGTGACTCGTTGGTTGCTAAAAGACATCGGATTTTCGGGTACTCACAAATAGAACCTGCATTAAGATCACGGACTGGGTGTAACAAAGCACTAGGGAGAACACAATAAGCCATAATGGCTGCAGTGTCTCGGGAACCAGCTAGGTAAACAGACCCGAGGGAAGGAAAGAAAGAAATTTGGTTTCACTGTCTTTATCATATACAAATGTGCTTAATTATTATGCAGTTGTCTTTATCTAGTCGGAACCACATCAAAGATGTCACATGTTCTTGTTTTCGCTTCAGCTTCCTTAGTTGCAACAATTGTCTATTGAATCCCGATGCACCAACATTGCACAATCCCTTGGCTCGGAAAAATGGAGTGTCTGGTGGCCTATAGGCTAGTGCGTAATATGTGGATATTACAAATCTGTGAAAATCTTACATTTTCTATGGAGGATATTATCACTAAGTAAATGAACAAGCACTAAACAACACAGGCACTACATGTTAGCGTTTCGGTAACACATTCAGTCGGCAGGCAGGCTACAATTAAAATTCACAAATTGATCTACTTAGTCTAGAATTAAGTCTTTTTGACAAAATGCATAATCTGATTTAATTGAGACCTTTGACTGAATTAGTTCTCTTTTCCTGCAATTTGTTTCAGGATCTTCGAAAAAAGGATACATCTTACAGGAGAGAGGTTCCAACATCTAAGGTTATTCATCTCTATCACTACCTTTTAAATGGACCAATTAGCTCTTTTGGATTAAAAGTAAATGTGGTATAATTAAAAGTTAGGATACAGTGTGCAGCGCCCTATTGTAGCATAATTAGAAGCTAGCACTTAAAGTGTAACACCATCTTGCGGCATAATTAGAAGTTACAATTTGACTCAAGGCAGAGTCTAGAACCTCATTTCTAGTACTAGATCACCATTCCTAACAGCTTGCGGTTGGTTGCGGTGCCATTTTACAGCAGTTAGGGCTCAGTGAGGCCTCTCATTTCTAACACAGACCTTTCTAACGGATAAAAGACCTTATAGAGTAACTAAAAATTAGAATACGACTTTTACAGCAAACTTGTTATATAATTAGGAGTCAACATACAGTTTTAAGCACTATCCTGCTGTATAATTAGAAGTTATGATATGATTTGCAAGACCATCTTGCGGTATATTGTATAAAATCCCTTAAGTTTTTATGTCCCTTAGGGTTATTGTGGGAAAATACAATAATATCTCACTTTGAGAGCGGTATTTCATACCTCCCATACAATGAAAGTATTCCTTCCATATATCGACTTAACATCGATATCTGTATTGTCGAAGAAGGATCTAGCAAAACAGCAACAGATTAATAATTTGAAATTTAGTCACAACTGACCCACATAAATTTAATGTTGAAAAGGCAGGCAACGAATTGCTGTCCATTTTGTCCAGACGTCCTTAACTGTCTATACGGAAATCTAAAGGTGTACCTTTTTCATAGTTCAGGGATAATGGACATGATAAGGTCAAGGAATGTTTTGGTTTACTTCATACAGTGTTGGAAGAGAATTATTTACTCACTAAATCTAGAAATATTTTTAACATGGATAGTTGGGTCTTCAGCTAAATAGTAGGCCAGACTCAGTAATAGCGAAAAAGGGTCTAAAGTTGTTCCTCTTGTGAGATTCTCAGAAAAGGAGAAACTATCACTGTCACAGCATGTTGCAATGCTGAAAGAGTCTTCCTTCTTCCTTTTGTTGTAATGAAGAGAGTCAACAAGAAAAAGGGTGTGAAGACAAAATGTTACCAGGAAGTAAAGTAGGTATGTTAAAGCCGCATATGTCCATGCTAACATATTTTTGAGTGGGCACGGGATTATTTTGTACCTCACACACCACACAACTCATTATCTCCAACCTTAAACATCACTTCTACAATGTGCAGTCACTTGGCAAAGGAATCACTCACAATGGAAGATAGCCAGATTACAATTTGGCGAGTGTTGGGAAAAATCAGCAACGTCAGGATATGCTATTTCTGGGTTCAAAGCAATTGGGATTTGCCCTTTCAATCTAGACGCAGTTCCAGACTACGTTTTTACTAGTGATTCAGCTACACTTATGATTAATGAAACCATCAACCCATCCAGTCAAACGCCTAATGATAGAAGAACAAACTAGATAACTCCAACCAAAGTCCTCAACAAGATTTCATTTATACCAGGTAGATCCAAAATTCAAATAACAAATCTAACGTCAGAAGACAGCTTTATAAAACTAAAATTGAGGACAGAGACTAAACGGTAGATCTAAAAAGCAAAAACAAACCAAAAGGTTTTGACCAAGAAGGGTAAAGTTAATTTCAATAGTTCATACTCAAGTAATGGCTTGTGGGATGATGAAGAGGAAGAGTACGCAGGTTGTGAAAAGGATTACCTACAGACAAAGGAAAAATGCGATTAGATCAAGTGCGTCAGATGTAAACGTAAAAGTTTCGCAAGTGTAGTGAAAAAATGGAATTAACTCAAGAATATTGTCGCATAATGATCTACTATGACTTTAAGGAAGGTTTAAGTGCATATTATTGCGAAGAAAGTATGAAATCAACATTTGGCGATCAGGCCCCGTCTTTGGCAGCAATTTAAAGTTGATCCAAGGAATTCGAAGCTGGAAGAACAGCAGTTGATCACCAGAAAGGCACCGACCCTCCCATTACCGCTGTGACATAGGAAAACGTTGCTGCCGCGATGAAGATGAGGGAAGCAGATAACTAGTTATTATCTGTAAAAGTAGTAATACACGACCAGCTTCATCTGAAAAGGGTCGTTAGTCGTTTTGTTAGCCACGATACTACAGATTTTCAAAAAGCAGAACGAATACAATTTGCCACGAAATTCTAACATTGCTTAAGAATGGTAGACACCAATCTTGTTGATAAATGTAACAGGGGATGTTTTTCGACATGCCAACTCTACAAGAGGGCCGCCCATGGATACATGAAGGCGACGTCGCACTAACAATAATCAGCAATGAAGAAAGTAATGTACACTGTGTTTTCTAATAATATTGTCTTTCAAATTTAGAGTTGTGCTATGATATATTTTCCTACTCTTATTCACTGCGCACTTATCTTCGAATTCTTTTAAATATACTCAGTGATATAGAAAATGTAACACCAAGAAAGAGTAGGAATTTTGTATCGAAACTTGATATGTTTGTTGGGCTGTCATTAAGCAATAATTCATAAACTTTTGAGATCAAGTAGTAATGTGATAAAGTCACATCTGTTTTGTTTTGTTTCTCTTTATTATCAATTAACATTATCTTGGTTGTTCTTTTTTTAAGGTGTTTTGTTTGTTTAATGATGCCTAGAGTACGGCAACGTGGATATTACCGCCAATTAAGTGAATTGGAGAGAGATTGAATTGCTGGTTTGCGCGAATCGCAAATTGCTGACCGTATAAATCGCAATCGATCTTCTGTAATACGAGGGTGTTATGTTGCAAGCCAATAGCGCACGTTACTATTTCAACGCATTTAACAGAAAGTCTTTATTACATGCTCTTCCTCGTCCATGTTTAAAAATGCCTATTACGCACTAAAACAACCACACAATAATTGTTTTGCACCTGTACCGGATATCCCATTTTCGACAATTTTATGGGGTATTTCCCTTATTTTTAAGGATAGAGGGTTGCGCTTTTCGCAATAGTTTGATACTCTTTTGTGAAATTAAAGATGGCGCCAGTAAAATTTTCAGAGCCCTTTTGGTTTCTGAGATACAGGGTGGAATTGAAAAATGTTACTTTTGAGGCACACTCGTATCCCAGTTATCTTTAGACTCCTATAGAATGTGCCCGTAGAATCCAATGGTGTAGTCAGTTCACACCTTCTTTTTTTAGTTGTGAAGCAAACGTAAGTTTTTTGAATGGAAGATTTTGTATATTATTTCATATACTTATTAGGCATAATGTGCACTTTCCAAAAGTATATAATTGCATACAATTAGGTTCAAAAACAAGCTCAGTGTTTAAGATTTTCTAAAATTTTCTTTTGTGTCCAAATAGCAGGTAGTAGGCTATGGCTAGTTTGTTTGGAACAAAAAGTAAAATGACAAACACTTTGCGGTTTTGTCAGTTTTTGATTGTTAGTAAAATATTTTTGTTGTTTTGGAGTGTTTACTTTACTACATTCTATATTTAATTTATTGTTTTACAATAATCCCGGTTTACGAAAATAATGAAAAGTATCCAAGTCTGAAGCTCAAATAATTTTGGAAAAATGTAAGTATCACTCCTATAAATTTTACATAGTTCAACATTTACACCCCGGCGATGACGAGCGCCGAATACTGTTTTGACAATGGTATTTACAACAAATACATACTGATTAATCTTTTGGCAGACTCGTTATTTGGTCCGATGAATCTGGTTTTTCAAGTGTGGGAATTTTCAATCACCATAATACAAGAAATTGGTCCGCAGAAAATCACTATTTAACTTTTAAGAGGACACAATAAGGGCGCTTTGGGGTAGGAGTATAGTGGAGTATATAGACAAAGGGAACAAAGGACGTTCCCGAAACGTTGAATTAGTTGTACGTTTAATTACACAAGTTACAAAGAAAAAAAAAATGTCTTATGTAAATATTAATACTTGTGAAAATCTAAATAGAAACATAATATTCCTATACGGAGAAGAAACTCTGAATACCATCAAGATCTACAGAAAGCTACGTATCAAAAAATGTGAAACACTTACTAATTTAACTTTTTTAAAGCGTTGTCGTGACAATAAAATAATACCCAAGGGATTTAAATTGAAACCAAGACCAGACATTAATGGTTCTTATAAGATTTTATTCAAAACAAGTCTTGCCCTTTTAAGAAAAGCGATTGTCAATGAAAGGGCTAAACTTGACTGTCTCAACCGTACCCTTTATGACACATTCCAAACTTTACATGTTATCAAAATTCACCCTTTCATATTCGATACGGTGGATCGGCTCATTGAAATTACTGCAGAATCGTCCTTGATGATAAAAACTAACCGACAGAAACAAAGATGTAAACGTCTGTCTCATACATCGCAGGCAAATAATGTAGAACCGTTAAGGACAGTACACAATTTCAGTGACAAAAACTTAATAATAATATTCTAAATGTTTTAGGTAAAGGGTTTAATTTTGCCATCACTCCTAAACGGATTCCCGTAGAAAACATCATCACCAACGTAGAATACGCCTTAAAGGATACAGAATCTACGGTCGCTGACGAAATTAGGCTCAACTTAGCACACATACTTCAGAACTGCAAACTTCCCAAGCAAAATATCACCAAACAAGACCTCCAAATGTTACACCAAATCAAAAATGACGACCAAATATTAATACTACCCGCTGACAAAGGAAACGCTACTGTCATTGTCAACTCTAAAGACTATCACCACAAGATGTCTGAACTGTTAACTTCTTCAGAATATAAGAAAAATCAGTGCAATCCTACCACCTACATAGAAAAAACAACAAAATCTATCATTAATTCTACAAAACTAGACAAAGAAACAAAACAGAAACTAATTCCAAGAGAGAAGAGCTCAAGAATCCCCAAAATATACGGACTCCCAAAAATACATAAGGAAAACTGGCCATTACGCCCTATCGTCAGTGCATTCAATTCTCCGACTCATGACCTTGCTCGTTATCTAGCAAAATTATTCAACCGATTTGTGAAAATTCTGTATCCTACATCAAAACTCTTATGATTTTCTACACAAACTCAAAATTGTACCATTTGCTCCAAATGACATTTTAGTCAGCTTTGACATAACGTCACTTTTCACCAAAATACCTATTGAAGACACGATGAAAATTCTAGAAGAAAAACACTCAATAAACCAAGACTTACTCAAACTGATAAACCACTGCATGCACTCAACCTATTTTACATACAAATGACAATTCTACAAGCAAATTCAAGGAGCACCTATGGGCTCGCCACTCTCTCCAGCTTTTGCGAATGTATATATGGAACATTTTGAAACCACTGCTTTAAATTCTGCAGATTTAAAACCTAAATGTTGGTTTCGTTATGTTGACGATACATTTGTAGTTTGGCCTCATGGAAAAGACAACTTGGACCGTTTTCTAGGACATATTAACAACATTCACAACAACATCAAATTTACTATGGAAGTTGAAGAAAATAATTCACTGCCTTTTTTGGACACCCTAATAACAAGACTTCCTAATGGAAAATTTACACACAAAGTTTATCGAAAACCAACTCATACGAATAGATACTTGAACTCTCTCTCGCATCACCATCCTGGTCAATTACGTAGCGTTATGAAATCCTTTTTATACCGCTCTTACCACTTATCTGTCCAAAATTCTAAAACGGAAGAGATGATGACTATTAATAAAATACTACTTCAAATTGGATACGAAGATCAAGAAATATTGAAAATTACCAACGAAGTAAGAAGACCAAGAAATAATAACTTGTCAAACAATGAACGCTAGATTCCTGTTATTTTACCTTATATAAAAGGAATTACAGACAGAATCGCAAAGAAATTTCCCAAAAACGACTTCAGACCGGTATTCAAACCACATTCAACTTTGTCCCAACTTTTAAGAAACCCCAAAGACAAAATTCCTAATGAAAACCAAGGAGTGTATGAGATACCGTGCAACAACTGTCAAAGAACTTATATCGGACAAACTAACAGAATATTATATGCGAGAGCCGATGAACACCAACTAGCAATTAAGCAGCACAATCCATCATCATCTTTAGCTGCACATCATTTAGATACAGGACACCAAATTAACACCAACAATATCCGTCTAATTGCACCTCTACATACCGGACACGAACGAATCATGAGAGAAGCGGTTGAAATTGAAAGAAGACCTAACGCCCTCAATAAACTAGATGATGACACTTCTAGAATGCCGCAAATTTGGAAGAATATCATTAAACAAGTTGATTCCAGATTTTTACCAACTCCAAATCCTCCAGAAATTTCATACACCAATGATGCAACTATTCCTGACATCCCCACTTCTGACCGTTCTACATCGTGTACTAGACCAACTACCCAAGTCAAACACGCTCGTTCAGATTTAATTTCAATTACTTACCTTGTTGCATATTATGTACTAGTTAAAAATAGTTACCTTATTTCAATTTCTGTAACTGTCAAAATAAATTCTTGACAAAGGGAACAAAGAACGTTCCCGAAACGTTGAATTAATTGTACGTTTAATTATACAAGTTTCCAAGAAAAATGTCTTATTTAAATATTAATACTTGTGGAAATCTAAATAGAAACATATATATATATATATATATATATATATATATATATATATATATATACGGTGTAGGGCGTTTAACATGTTTACACTTAATCGCATTTCCATTAAATAAATTTACATATTTTAAGTAGGCAACTTTCCTATATTTCTTGTCATTCTGGTTACTTCCTTTGCCCTCACTACTTGCTTTCTTATGACCACTCTTACCATCATTAATTTCCTATGTTTTGCCCGCACACACCCACACTTCACTTCACTCACGTTGCTCTCTCTTTCTTTACTGGGTAAGTATTATGCGGGTGCGAACTTTGCCTATGTCAATATTTTGGTTTCTTGCCAGCTTCGATTCTTCTTTTTCAGGATTTCCGCTGTTTCTTTATCCCATCTCCTCCTAGGTCTTCCTCTTTTTCTTTTTTTGCTTGATTTAGTTTGCCAAATCGTCTGTTGTCCCTCATTGTGTTTAGGTGCGCGAACCATCTCAACTGTTGTCTTTCAATTGTGTTCTTTATTGAATCTAGCTTTAGCGTTGCGCGTATTTCTTCATTCTTTATTCTGTCGCTTTTTGTTAGTCACATGACTCCTCTCAGCCACTTCGTTTCACATGCTTATACCTTGCTCTCTTGTTTTTTCGTGGGCATGCAGCTTTCGCAACCAAACGTCAACTTGGTTTCTAAATCGTGTTGTATACTGTTAGTTTTGTCCTATTACATCGTCTGCGAACGCACACTCTGTTATGTACACTGGTTCCATATATCTGAAGCCCACTAGCAGTTCCTTGGTTTTATTTTTATTTATTTTCTTTTATTACGTCATTCAATAATGTTGGACTTAAGACTACGCCTTGTCTCACTTCCTCCTTCGTCACAAATTTGTCTGTATCTAGATTGTTGCACAAAAATATGCGACAAGTTGATTTCAATATCAGGGGGCTGCGCCCGGAGGGCTCAAAGTACCAAGTTGAGTTCAATATCAGGGGGTTGTGCCCGAGGGGCTCAAAGTATTGTATTCGGTCAAAAAAATCTATTATTTTCCGATTTCCGATTGAGCTGAAATTTGGCGTATTCTTGATGACAATACACGAATATGTGTTTTTTACTTAGACTTTTGCGGCCAAATATGGTCGAAATTTTTGTGTATAGAGCTAGGCCCTTGAAATTTTTAACTTAAGCTTTTCGCATAATGCCATACACAAAAATATGAGACAAGTTGAGTTTCAAGGTCAGGGGGCTTCGTTGCGGTCAAATTCGGCCAAATATGGTCGAAATTTTTGTTTGTAAAGCTAGGGCTTGAAATTCAGGACTTAAGCTTTTAGCATAAGACCATGCAGAAAAATATGCCACAAGTTGAGTTCAAGATCAGGGGGCTACGCCCGGGGGGCTCAAAGTATTGTATTGGGTCAAAAAAAAATGAACTATTTTTCGATCTCCAGTTGAGCAGAATTTCGGCATACGTGTGTATATTGGCCAAGTAAGTTCGAAATTTTTGTTTAGATAACAAGGGTCTTGAAAAATTGAGGTTCTTTCTTCGTTGGAAGCGACTAAAAAGGAGAAAATAAAAATTAGTAAAAAAAAACATGTTTAAAAAACGCTTTTATTTCCAAATGTGCTAAAAAGAATAAAATAATTTATTTATCTACCCAGTAACTTAAAAAATGTTTGTACTAAAAATAAAAGTGTGGGGCATACATCATATCTTATAACGAAGCCTTTCAACACCTTCATTCAAACAATGAAGTGCGAGGCTCTACAAAGAGCGCTTTCCACTTTTATTTTTAGTCACAAAAATTGTTGATGTTACTGGGTAGATAAAAAAAATTATTTTATTCTTTTTAACATTTGGAAATAAAAGCGTTTTTTAAAAATGTTTTTTTTTAAATTATTTTTATTCCTATTATTCCGTTTATACCACTTATTATAACTATTCTTCAATTTATATTTTCTATTGCTTCTGATAGTTGTCCCCAGAACTGATTTTTTATTTGTGCCTTTTCATCTTCCACTCGTCCATAAGCGGTTATCATTGTAGTTTTGTTTGTATATTCTAACTCTGTTTCTATTTTGAGTACTCTTTCTGTAATAGCTGCCCATCTTTTAATGTATTTATTTATTTCCTTTTTGATTATGCATCCCACACCCTCTCTTGTTCTTTGGTAGTATAATAATTACTTACATGGATTTTGTTTTTAATAAATTTTAGCCATAGCCTACTAATTGGACGCAAAAGGAAATCTAACAATTCTTAAACTCTTAGTTTTGAAAATAATTTTATACAATTAAATATTTTTGGGAAGTCCACATTATGCCTAATAAATATAATAAATAATATACAGAGTGTCCTATTTAAAGAAAACCACGTTTGCTTCATAACTGAGATACGAGGGGGTGCCTCCAAAGTGATACTTTTCAATTCCACCCTGTACCTCAGAAACCAAAAGGGCTGTGAAGCTTCTGCTGGCGCCATCTTTAATTTCACAAAAAAGTAGCAAACCGTCGCGAAAGCCGCAATCCTCCGATTACGTATACCCTGTATACGTAATTTCTACGAAACTCGTTATTATAGCTTTTCGTTTTCAAATAATAAACCTAAAAAAGTTTGAAACCGAAAAAAGAAGAATTAATGCTGATCTAAACAATCATTAATGTTCATCATTTATTGGCTGTAACAATGCAAAATTTGCAAAACAATATAATTCGCACATAAATCTAATTAGTAGGTACCTACTCTAAAACAAACCATTGTAATAAAAATCTTAGCGATAGCATTTTTCACAATCCTAGATTTTTACGTTTTTTTCCCCGGAAGAATTTTTTTTCGGGCCTGAACTTTTATTTTATTGGAAATTTTATGCTCATTCAACTATGTTTTATGCAAAATTTAGATAGGACGAGCTGTTTTCAAGAAAAAAATCCAAAAACTAAGTAATCTCGTGAGTTGGCTGCCATTTTTTCAAAAAAAAAAATGTATTTTTATTTTTTCCACATTTACTTAAAAAAGTTCTCTCTACCGTACTAAATAGGTGCGTTCATGTAAATAAATATACAATAGAATGTATTTTAATTTTGTTAATACATCCATTTTCCAAAATGTGATACGTATTACACCATTTCTACTCTATATTAAAATTTTAAGTTAATTCGGTTGAGAATTCTTTTACATCTTTGATGCACTAATTGTGAAAGTTCAATTACCGTACTCATAATACAAAATAGAACTGATTATATACGAAATTGTTACAATAACAATACCTGAATAGAGTTAAATCGCGTCTAAATTGACATCATATTTATCCTAAAACTTTTCCAAATTTTCTCAATTGGTAGTAAAAAAAAGGTCAGTGATTGAGAAAAGTTTAACTTCTATTTAACTCAGTATTAATACCAAATCGTAATCATTGATTTGATCAGTAAATAAATAGTAAATGGAAAATGAGATACGAGATGCTGCAATGGATCAAAGAAAGCCGCGCCTCTTTTGTCTCAACGCCTACTGGAAAATTGCGCTTGCGTGGTCACGTGGTACATGTAGCCAATACAAGGTAGAATGTATAAATCAATTCCGTGCAGTGTGGAAATACAAAAGAAGAAAAAGGATAGATTTGAATTTGCGTTTATGGAAGTGAGATAAAATGTAGGATTAGCTCTCGACAAGAAAGGTTTCAATTGCGTTGTTCAGTTGAAAACATTCAACGATTTTCAAGTTCACTCAAGTTCGATTTTAGTATTTCCCGCTGTTTAAATACACGTAATCCGTATTGATTCACTTCTTAAATCGTTCCCATTCCCTATTTTAATGTTGATGGTTATAAATATAAATATCAAAATCTTTATCCAAACAGCAGATCTGGAATTTTTCAAAATCATCACGAGAGTATCAATAATTCATATCTAAATCAACTTGTCAAATGTGTAAATGTGATGTCATGGGTCATATAAGGTGTAATTCGTGCTTGTGTCAAATTGTCTAGTCATGGTGACTGAGATGAGTCAAGATCAGATAATTGCTGTTACCTGATGGTAATTAAAAATGCGTCGGTGTGAAGAAATGACAAAGATTTTTCTTTTGGTGAGCAAGTAAACAGTGGAAGCTTTATAAAGGTGACGTTTGTAGGTATTAAAGCTTGTGCTAGTCATTCTATGAACAAGCTCCCAGTGGGGCATAACCAACAAGCGGTTCTGATTACTCTCATCTAATCCTGCACAGCACGCTACTGCCCCTACTAATTGTAATACCTCCACACTTATCTCCTCTTATGTGCTCTGCCACCCTGTATTGCCTTGTTCGGTCTACTTGATACGCGGATAATGGATTTCTGATTATCTATACATGGATTACAAATCTAAATAATAAATTTGATGTGACTGGTACTTTCTCTGTTAATCAATTTATGCAGTTTAATTGTATTTTGATAAAACAGTAGTTGACTGGAATGTAACAAGTTTTTTTTCACTCTACTAAAACCCATGCGGGTTATGATAAAAGGGCTACTGAATAAAATCATTACCTTGTGGGAAATAAGTTAAATGTGTAAGTAATGCAATAATCAATGACGCTCGGTCACCATAATTATGTGAAAGGGCAACGCTTGCCGTTAATTGTAGATATGCTTATTTAAGTAAATAACTTTTATTTATTTTAATTAAACTGATTAATTAATTGTAAAAAAAGTGCACCAAATACGAGGTGAGACCATTTTCGTATACTGGGCGGTGTATCGGCTTAGGACATACAGGAAATTCCATGTAAATTACAGGGGGTCAAATATAGGCATGGCTCTCTGTTAACTTCAGGAAGAAGTTGCACTGCCACTGTAGGGCTCTCTAAGATAAGGCCGTTTACCGAACTTGATTTATTTGTATTAGACTGTTTTCTAGTGATTTGCAAAAGAGTTTTTCAAAGTTTTTAAGTAATAACATTAAGTACGGTCCTGAAAATGGCAGTGACTGTCATCTAAATGTAGACAAATGATTAAAGCTAGTTTTACACGACAACCTGTAATCCTTATTTCAATCTTACTGATTTACCGGAACATAAAGAAAAGCAACACTTGTAGAAGCAATGTCAGTTTTTTGGTTACAAATTATTTAGTTGTCAAGCTTTAATAGAGTATTAACATAATAAATATCTTTATAAATCAAAGCTTTTCAGAAAAAAGACTTTATTTTTCAATTCAATATCAGTAATGTAACAGGAACAAATTTAAAATAAAATAAAAAACAGATAAGGTAAAAATCTAGAATTTGTGTAGCCATTGCAAATTATTAGAAAACCAAAGTTTGAAATAACTTCGAGAACTACCCCAGAGTGATGAAAAAGACTAAACAGTTTGTTCAGTGTTTAAGAAGCTGCTCAAATAAACCCTGATTAAGAGCCAAACAATATCTGGCGCGACAGAAAGAAGTCATTTGGAGAGAGATCAGGAGACCTGACTGGCCAATTAATTTGATGGTTTGGCCCAATTACAAATATCCACCAAACGACTCTGGAATTATAAGGCGGGCATCCATTAATCTGAAACAACATCTCCACAGCTGATTCAATTTAAGTATACATTAGGTAATTCTAGAAAAAATTACAAATAAAATTTTGATTAAAAATATCTCAGCACATAACTTTCAGAAAAAGAGTCGGATAACTACTATTTCTAACTTATTCATACTACCTCTTATATTAAATGTACAAAAAATGTGAGTATTATACCTTACATCTGAAATTTAAAAATTACAAAAATGTACACTTGATAATTTTTTGATTGTGAAAAGGGAATAAAATTTAATTAATTTAATAATTTTTAAATAGCAGTTCATTTGAACTGTTAGCCAAAATGACGTTTAAATTCAACACATCAATGCAAAAATGAAAACTATGACTATTTAATTAAAGTTAGTGGAATGGGTGCACCACTGGTGGGAGAAGGAGTGGGGACCAAGGGTAAACTACGCTCCCTAGTTTATGATGGCCCATGAACCCGCCCCTACCCCCACGTGACAACGCCCACAGCTGGTTGCTCGCGCGCACATACGGCCTCAGATTGTGGGCATTGATTGGATGGCCTGAGGGTAGGGCACACCCCTGGATTAGTTAGTCTCATTAGTCTATAAAACCCGCACAGCCTCCAGACTCCGTCGTCTGATTGGACGCCTAAGGCACCATATTCTGAATGGATGGCTAGGGATCTGGTTGGAGCGCCTGAGAGTATGCTTTTGATTGGCCCTTAGAATCCACCCAG
>JARFJB010000512.1:1467500-1517500 GCA_036346205.1 Vesta saturnalis | reverse complement strand
AATTCCGGCACATGCCTTATCTGACGCGAACTTCAGGAAATTTAATTTTCCTTGTTTAAAATTCCATTTGAGGGATTTTAGATGGTAGAGATATCATGCAGGATAAGTCACGTGTTTAGAAAAACCTAAACAAGAACGGTTTAGGACCGATGTTAAACATTTAGGTCCCAGTATAAGAAGTAAGGCTTTTCTAACTACGACACTATGTAGAAATGTTGGAAAGTTACGTAAAACATATTTATTTTGCTTATTGACTTTACGAATTCAATAGCAATTATGTCCATAAACCAAAATTGGTGAGAATGAAATACTTTATTGTACTTGTTAATGTTTATTTTCCGAATATGGGTTTTGAATAAATAAAATCACAGATAGAAATTAAAGCTATATCATAAATATCATGTTTTAACGACGGAATGTATCCATGGAATGTATTCAGACACACGCGTATAAAGTCCTGGTAAGTACGGTCTTGCACATCCAATTCCAGTTGAAACGACACCAACTACTATTAAGTAATCACTATTGTCAGAATTAACCATTAAGGGCCCACCACTATCAGCCTATTACCAAATTTACCATAAGGCAAATACACGAGGATTCGAGATACTCACCCAGCACGAGTCAATACCCCCTTGCTCATAACCAGCACAAATTTGACTTTCTTGAATTTTTGCCTTTTTCCCTTGCGATTTGTACCATTGTTGGCATTTTTCTCTTTCAAGTATGCTTACTTTAGCTTTTTGAAGCGTATCACCTTTACTTCCTGAATTCAAAATAATGCACATAGATACTTAAAAAATTACAAAGTTACCTAATTGATTATTTTCACTTATCCATCCCCATCCAGCAACAGTCGCTAAAATATCTACAAATTGACTGTAACCACTTTCACCAAGTGCAGCCGGCAAACAGGCTGGACGTACAAACTCAGACCAAACCAACTGACGTTCCAGTTCTAAAACTACTAAATCATTTTTTGCTTTACTGCAGCTGTAGTCTGGGTGTAAGATGGCTGATTTAACCGAAACTTCGTATTTGCTTAATGAAGATTGGGATAACACATGTTGGCCTAGTGTTATCTTAATTTGATTTGAAGGAATTATTGATGAACCACTAGAAAAGGATGGAGTTATCTAAAATAATGCAATTTATTTTTTCAATTACCTGCACATACAATGACCTGCACTTAACACATGCGCTTTAGTTATAAGCGATCCTCCACAAAAATGAGCACCTCTTCTTGTAAGTGAAACTAACCAAGGAAACTCTCCCTCAGATGCATCTTCACCACCCACTACTTTAGCACTTTTGCTTCTTGATCCACATGGAATATCGGCAACTGCAAATAATTATTATAGTATCGCTTTAATTTAAGTAATACTCACAGTTATGCATAGCTCTCAATCCGGTTATAATAAACAGGGTAAATAATAAAAGTTCACTTTCCATATTGATATCTACTCGTGTATCTTTGATACAATTAAAAGCGATTCCTGAGCTTATATATGATTGAGTAGGGATGTTTCCCACTTTGTGGGAATAGTATGAAGGCTAAGTTCATAAATATACTTTCAATACCTTTATTTAATCATTCAAACCTTCATTAATTTTAAGGCCACCATTGTTTTTATTCCGATAACGTTATGTAAATATCGTTAAATAACGGAATTCTTTATTGAATTATTGTAATATAATATTTCATTCGTCAATGCTAAGGTTAATATTTTGATCAAAACATTATCATTTGCTATTGAGAATTTTTACAAGGTAACTCTTTCTGTTCTTTTTAAGCCTTTGAAAAGGCCAATAAAAAAAAATTTTTGTAAAAACTTTTTAAATTAATTCACCTAAAATCGTATGTTTTTTTGGGCACTGAAACTGTATTGGGTATCAGTTTTTTTAATCACCCACAATTGTCTCACAATATGACATTGCTTATATATTTAAAATATTGGGAAATTTGATATATAAGAATTAAGAAATCATAGTTGTTTTTATTAAGTTACAGTTTTTACTTACATTAATATTACATTACGATCAGGTCGGCTGAAAAGTTCGTAGGCTGACACATAGATGGCGTTACTGGAATTAAACCTTATGATTGGTAGCAGTATGAAACTTCAAACGATAGGTACGTGTATAAATTTCACAGCTGAGGGACAATTGGTTCGTGAAATATAGCATTGTGAGTTAAGCAACTTTCGTTAACCTCTTAAGGTCCTATGGACCTAATTAGGAACACTGAAAAGAAATGCCTTTAAAAAATTAAAAAATTGAAATTTGCTAAGGTTTCTTTGATAGACCACTGTTCCTAAACTGGAACAATGAAGTCAATGCTCAAAACTTATATTTAGTGCCATCTATTAAGTAGTACTAGAGATAGAAACAACAACTGCATCATAACTTGTCATTCAGCACAATATACGACATTAACAAAAATAAGGTATGTTAGTAGTTTATGTAAGAACAGTTACCAGCTTAATTTATTATATATTTCTTTATCACAACTTCCCAAACCAAATATTTCTCAATGTTCCAAAACAGGAACAATGGTCAATAGGTTAGGTTTTTTCATAGTTCCCAATGTGGAACAATGGACAATTAATGTTCAATGTTACTTTCAATGAAATATTTTTTTTAGTGAAATATGGCTTATTTACCAAGCGATAGTGAAGATGACAATATAAGTGACTCTGATGACGAGTATGCACCAACGAGACCAACATCGAAGGACGCTCCGACTAGTGATAGCGAAAATGTTTCCACTTCTGAATCTGAAGATGACGAACCACTAAGCAGTCTAGCTGCTAAAGGAAAGAAAAAATACAAATGGACTAGAGTCAAGGAAGGTGATTATAATTTGCCTCTTCCAGAGTTTACGTTACAAGATATAGGAGACGAGCCGGAGGTAGGAAGACCCATACACTACTTTGAAATGTTTTTTCAAATGACATGTTGTCCCTAATAACAGAACAAAGCAACCTATATGCTTGTCAGATTGATATCAACAAACCTCTGAATCTATCACAAGCAGAATTAGAGATTTTTCTTGGAACTGTTGTATACATGCCCATTTTTGGGTTACCAAGACATCGCCTGTATTGGAGTTCTGCTTGCAGATTCAATGAGTAGAAAAAGGTGGGAGCAAATAAAGAGGAACCTACATTTTAATAATGACGAAAACCTCCCAAAGGATCGAAATAATGTAAATAGGGACAAATTGTTCAAGCTAAGGCCGATTATAGATAATTTACAACAAAAATTTTCTAACCAAATCAAACCTCAAATGCTATGTATAGATGAGCAAATTGTGCCCTACAAAGGCATCTCTTCTCTCAAGCAATATAACCCAAAAAAACCAAATAAATGGGGTTACAAAATATTTGTTTTATGCGATAGCGATGGTCTGATCCATAATTTTGTTTGAAGTATATACCGGAAAAATTCTCACATCATCCGGGAAAGAAGATATAGGAGCCAGTGCAAACATTGTACTTCGTTTAGCAAGTGTTATTCCTAACCATCAAAACCACTTGTTATTTTTGACGATTGGTTCACCTCGATGAAACTTCTTTCCAACCTTTACAAAGATGGCATTTACTGTTTGGGCACTGCAAGAAAATATAGAATTCATGGTTTGGTGTTTACCAACGACAAGGATATGAAAAGAAAGGTAGAGGAGTATGAAGCTATGATAGATGGGGTAAAAATATTTGCTTTGAAATGGTATGACAACAAAAGCGTTTGTTTGACAAGTACCTTTTGTGGATCACAGCCAAATGATACCATCTAACGTTTTGATCCTAGAAACAAAGCCAATATCAATATTCAGTGGCCAAATATGGTAAAACAATACGACCATTTTATGGGTGGGGCCGATTTGTTAGATGGCCTCATACCATACTACAGAATAGGATTAAGAAGCAGAAAATGGTATCTAAAATATTCTTCCATTTTATAGACCTGGTCATAGTTACAGAATGGATATGTTACAGGACCGATATGGTAAAAGCAGGACTCGACAAAAAGATATTTTAGATTCACTTGGTTTTCGTGCTGAGATAGCAGAAGGGCTCTGTCATTTGGGAAAGGGCGAAAATTCAAGAAAAAGAGGAAGGCCAAGTGGTGGTATTGAAAAAGAATTCGAAGAAAAAAAGAAGAGAAGCCAAACAAAGCCCATACCCCAATTTGACGTTCGCACAGATAAAATAGCACACTTGCCATGTGAAAAGAAGAAAGACAAAGATGTAAGAAGCCTAGTTGTGGATTGAAGACATTCTTTTATTGCACCAAATGTCATGTATATTTATGTATAAATAAAAAAAGAAATTGTTTTGCTGCATTTCATATATAACTTTGTAGACCATTGTTCCAAAACAGGAACATTGTTTTTTTTGTTATTAAAAAAAATAAACATTTTAAATTTAATAAGTTGTTTTCACAATTATTCTAGCCATATATAAAAAATTTTTACTCGACTTTTTCTAAATGTGGACTTTAAGAGGTTAATTTGAAAAAATGGATAAAAAAGAATTTCGTGTGTTAATGAAAGCATTGCTTTATCATGGAAAAAATACTGTTGAAGCCCAAGCTTGGCTTGACAAACATTATTCGGACTCTACACCAGGAAAATCAACCGTTGAGAAGTGGTTTGCTAAATTTAAACGGGGCGAAATGGGTAGCGAAGACGATGCACGCAGTGGACGCCCGAAAGGGTCTGTTACGGGCGAAAACATAAAAAAGGTTCACAAAATAATTATGAATTACCATAAAGTGAAGTTGATTGTGATAGCTGAGTCTCTGAAGATATCAAAAGAGCGTGTAGGGCATATCGTTCATGAACATTTGGACATACGAAAGCTGTGTGCAAAGTAGGTGTCGCGCGAGGTCACAATCGATCAAAAGCAACAACGTGTCGATGAGTCGGATGATTTCGTCGATATATGACAATGGATGAAGTGTGGTTCCATCACTACACTCCAGAGTCCAATCGACAGTCAGCCGAGTGGACTGAACGCGATGAACCGAATCCAAAGCGTGACAAGGCGCATATGTCGGTAGGAAAGGTTATAGCATCAGTATTCGGGGATGCGCATTGTATAATATACATTGATCAACAATGATTATTACATAGCGTTGTTGAAGTGTTTGCAAGATGAAATCGCGGAAACACGGCCCCAGTTGAAAAAGAAAAAAGTGCTGTTTTATCAACACAATGCACCGTACCACAAGCCAATTAAAACGATGGCAACATTGCATGAATTAGGCTACGAATTGCTTCCTCATCCACCGTATTCTCCTGATCTGGCCCCCAGTCACTTTTTCCTGTTTGCAGACCTCGAAAAAATGCTCGCTGAAAAGAAATTCAGCACTAATGAAGAAGTAATCGCTGAAACTGAGATCTATTTTGAGCCTAAAGAGAAATCGTACTATAAAAATGGTATCGAAAAATTGCATAACCGCTGTAATCGATGTATCGCCCTCGAAGGGAACTATGTTGAATAATAAAATCGAATTTGTTAAAATGCAAATATTAGGTTTTTTGTATTTCATCTCCCTTTTATCTGTAAAGTTTCTTGCATAGCTTTTTCCCCGATGTCATGCATTTTGTTTGTTCTCTGTGAAGTGATCAACAGTAATAATCTATCATGTTGATATAACACCGTCCCTGGTATCATTTCTCCATCTCTTGTCCGGATGAAACCGTTCCTCTTGCTGTTCACTCACATCAACTAAGTTTTCAGGAAAAAAGCCAAGATGGTTGTGCAAGAAGTGGACTTTAAGCCTCATCAGACAACCAATAGTTTTGAACTTGTCTGTCATATTAGCTACGATAGGTTTACAGTTAGGGGCTTTCACATTGTCCAAAAACTTAATCACAACTTCTTTAAATGATATCCAAGCCTCCCTTTCCTTTGTACTCATCGTTGCTTCAAAGTTGGAATCAAACATCAATTTACGAATATCAGACCCTTCTTTCAGTTTAGCTTCTGATAAATGAGAACATGTTCTACACAAATATTCAAAACAATCACCATCTTTAGGCAAAGCTTTCACAAATTGTTTCATTAAGCCCAATTTTATGTGTAGTGATCGCAGAAGAATCTTTTTGGGGTCTACTAATGTTTTATGCAAAATATTCTTCTCGTCGGCTGTCAAAGTTTTTCTTACGGGCCATTGTCGGCTGTCAAAGTTTTTCTTACGGGCCATTGTTTTTTGGATGAATGTTGATCCTTTGTTCTGATTCCCACTCACATGTAAAACATGGAAACTTTGTAAATCCCTTTTGTTGACCAAGGAGCATAGTAACAACGTTTAAATCTGCACACAGCATCCAATCATGAACTCTGTACTTAATTTTGTGTAACATTATAAGAATTTAGTAAATTTTCTTCCTATGGACTGAATGGTCAACAGACATTGAAGCATAACTATTTACATTATGTAATAACACTCATTCGTTTTTGATGGGTTTATAAAAGTCTTCAATTTTCCTTCTTGTACTCAATGCCCAATTTATTCATTAGACTGTCTATATCATAGCAGTAAACCAAATCCTCTTCCTGCCTTAAAAATTGAGCAAACTGCTCATCTCTTGTTTCATAATGGTAAATAGATGCCAGGTCCCAATAAATGTTTTTCTTTTAGTCTAGAACCAAGCAATTCTGCTTTTTCTTTAGTCTAACCCAAACCTCTCGCTAAACCATTTAACTCATGTACCCGGTTTAAATGAAAAAAATTTTATTTCTCGGCGTTTTATGCCCTAAACTACGCGAAAAACGCATTTCTGTCTGTCTGTGTGTCTGTGTTTGTCTGCGCGCGATGTATTTTGAACCATTAAAGCTATCTATATGAAATTATGAAATTGGTTAATGAACAAAATCCAATCAGTGGTGGGGCATTTTTAGAGGCGTAAAAAATTAAAAAATTTATTGCTTCAAATTTTAAAAAGTTACAAAATTAAAAAAACAAATTCATGCTTTTTTATATAATTTCAAAAAGGATATATACAGTGGCGCACCGTTTTTAGGGTGGACAATTTTGCATTTTTTAATTTATAAACCGAGTCGTGTGTTGGAGGTTTTTAAGATCGCCAAGTATACCTAAATCATTTGTCAAAATTAAAAAACTCAAAATAACGGATCAACAATGGAGGATTATCGTGTTTAAAAATCGATATGACTCCAATTCAGGTATTGTGAGCTTTTATGTTGCTTATTACAAATAATTGGTCAAAATCTGTTTTCATAGTATATGATAAAGCATTGTGGCAGATAATTTGGCAGCTGTGGGTTTTTTAAAGTTATATCCAGAAAATATATATGCTGCAAAAATAACAATCGTTTGAATGATTTTTTACCATGGGTACTACAAATTTGAAAGCTTTCTTATACCATTTCCTAAGATCCTCGGTACAAACATTCTTTGTGAGGAACCCAACATTTGTCTTGATTACCGATTTCTACAGCAAACTATGAAAGTATACTTTTCTCGCAGTCAGTAATGTTCCTTTGATTTTTTTTAATTATAAGGTCACCACATATACAGGGTGTGGCAACTGTCTGTATTTGGTGGATTATGGCTCGGATATTAAACATAAATAAAAATTATTGATATAAAAGTTGTCCATAGGCAAGTTTTCTATCACGTAAAAATATTTTTGAGTATACAGGGTGTTTCGTTCAGCCCAGGCGCAACCAAACTTTTTTATTTTAAATGGAACACCCTGTATATTATTACATATTCTGATTCTTGGTTTCATTTTAGATCAACTTTATGTATCACATGTAAGGTCTGAAATGGACTGTTTCCGAACACATCTTTCAAAGTTTCTTAATATAACGCAAGGTAAGTCTAAAAATTAATTAAATATGAATGAAAATGGTTAAACTGTACTATTGATATCTTATAGAAGCGGGCGTCTTTGGAATTTTTAAGTTAACATGTATTTATGTCTATTAATCTCTACCTGACATGGATTTAAACTCATTCTGACATAGATTATTGTTTTCGTTTTTACAATGTTTTAGTATGAACGTATAAAAGAGGTTGCATAGTTACCCTAAAAGAGTTATAATTAAAATTTTTTCATTTCCTTTAATTTTTTAAGTTGGTATCTAGGTGTCTATTAACCTCTGCCTGACATGAAGTTTTAAACATCTGTTTGACATATATTATTGTTTTTGTTGTTACAGTGTTGCTTATTTTCGTAATGAACTTATTATAAAAAAAGAGGTTACAGAATTATCCTAAAAAATGTTATTAAAATTATTTCAATTTCCATTTTGTAGGTTGAAAGGTCGTGTGGTGTTCCACACCAGATATTTTTTGTATCAGCGTCCCCAGTATATTATGAATAAACATACATACATGCTGTGAATAAAAAAGTATCACCCACATCTGGTTTTTGTTCTCATTTCAAGACGCAGGTAGTTACGGTACTGATTTTGTTGGTGAGGTATTAGTACTTTGTCGAGACTTAAGAAATGGAAGGACACTTCAAACACCTATTTTTCGCTATAGCTATGGGACGTCCAGCATATTCCGTTTGAGTTTTCTTAAAAAAATTAAAATTTTGGTTCAACTTGTAAAACAGTTATGTGGTTCTACAGAAAACAGTAACCATCAATGGTGGAATTTCAGCAGCGTTTACCGGATACGACTCCGTTTCATGGTGTAAAATCCAAGCGAAGGGTCTGTGGCGCACATCATTACAAAGGATTGCCGTCATACAAATTTAATCGTATTCCTAATAACGAAAGTTTGAAAGTTGTGATGTGTGTAATTTTATTTGTCATATTTTACTCCACATTCATAATTCTATGGTAAAGTCTACGTAAAAATACATAATAATTTCACCCTAAGTAAAACCCTTATGTTACGCCATTGACTGTTATATATCATTTTTAATAGGTATTTTCTAATTAATTTATAATTTTCTATTTTATTGGGATCAATCATTATTTATCTTATGGTCTCTATTTACTTATTGCTACTTTAAAATTAACATAATGATCGACAATTATATAAACACTACCCTATATATCATTACGCCACCTGGCATAACAAATAGAACCTAATTTTTTTCCAAAAGGTCAATTGAAAGACCGGTACTTGGACATTTCTACGTTTAATGTTAATTAAACAACCTAAATTAAATTGGGATATACTCCAACGTACTATTTATTGAATAAAGAACTATACATTCTTTTTTCAACGAGCTGTAGTTTATCTTCGTAACATACGTCGTACATGTAGAACTTTCTGAATTTTTCTGTACTTCGTCCACCACTGAGGATATTAGCATTATAACCATCTGCACATCGTTTGAAGAACAAATTTTAAAATTGCTACCAAAAGTGCATGCTTACTTTCTGGCTGCACTTACGATTATTTACTGCAGATGTTAACTACATCATCTACCGAGTACTGATCTACCTGTAGCTGTCATTCGTCTCTTCCGGGACGTCGAACAGGTTTGTGTACAATAAGATGCATTCATTCAAACTATACTAACCAATTATATAACATCAATCTTTTGCCGGTTTCCACCAGTGGGTATTGTGTAGCTTATACATTGAAAATATTTGTCTCCGTTGAACTATTTGATTAGTCGTGCTAATTACACATTATTTAAAATATTGAAATTTGGTTAAATAAACCAATTCTACATACAACGTAACTTGCATTTGGCTTTGTCATTTTGCATAGGGAAAACATAACTATGACTCTTGCATCGCTAAATTTGTAAACTGTTTATGGTGACTCAACTGCAATCATCGTATTTAGGTGTCTGTAAAAGGAACTTGCATGAAAATTCTGTTTTATTTATCTGTATAAGTATTTAACGTTCATTTAGGGTATAGGCTTTGTGCCACGTCCGTTTATTTCTCTTTATTATTAACTACAAGTACACATTTCTTTGAGGTAAAATTACTTTTTAATTACGCTAGTACCTATACCCCTGAGCTCAACGATCTATGTCTTTGATTTTAGTTATTATGTTGGGTAAACAGTGACATTTACAATTAACGAATAGCTTTGTGCGTTACTACTTTCTGCAGGATGAATCAAACAATAATTAGATTCCTTTTTTTTACGTTTATTGAATAAATGAATTATTATTTGCTGGATGCTTATTTTTTTGTTTTGTATGTGCTCTAATTAAAATTTTATACTAGTCTAGTGCAGTTAATAAATTTTCTAACCACGCATCCAAAGTGTACTAATTACTTTTGTTAGCTGGGTTAAAATGGCTTGATTGTGCTGGATTAAAGCCTGCTCGTCACAATTGTTTTAAGTTTTACAAGAATTTGTTCCGTTACAGAGTGCAAAGCAAGAGACTGGAGAAGAAAGTGCTTTTTGTGCAACCAAAGAATTAAAATATTTGCACTTACTGTGTGGACTATCGTAAACAGTTAACGATGTGCAACGTTTTGACTAAACATGTACTTGAGTTATTACTTAACACTTTATATTACCTTGTTATCAGGTGTAGAATAAAAGATTTATTTAACCAAACATATTTGAGGTTTGTTTTTTTTTGTGGGGCGCATCCACATTTGCCACCCATCCGTGATATACAAAAAGGTCATTACCAATAGGTTGTTACAAACACAGTTCCTTTTGAGAGATTTTTGCGCCGAAATTTTGAAATAAGGTCCCTTATGATACGTTGTTTCTTGAAATTGTCGTAACATCTAAGGTCCTTCCTGCACCAACATCTAAATCTTTTGGGGATAATACCTAAGGCTTTATTGGCACATTCTTGACTTGATATCTAAAATCCTCTTGGTAGGCGCCTAAAACAGAAATCACCAAGCTCGAAAATCTCTGTATTCTGATCCCACAATGGATTGCTTGGACAGCTAGCCACGTATAGTGGTAGAATGACGACAGTTTGGTCTGTGACGTCCTCAGTAGTGGGGGAGGTTACGCGCACGTAGCCGTTGTCATTTCCCACCCCTATGGCTTCTTTTCGGGGTTGTTTTTCAACCCCTAGATGAAATTTTCAAACCTTGATGTTAATTTCTACCCTAATTAACACCCCTATGGTTTCTTTTAGGGGGCTTTTTTCAACCCCTAGATGGAATTCTCAACTCTTGACGGGATTATTACCCTAATTAGTGACCTTTGGCGGTGGGGTTGAATTCTTTGCGGGGCGATTTTCAACCCATTGATGGAATTTTCAACTATTTGATAGTATTTTCACCCGTAATTAAGGCCTTTTTGCCATTACACCCCCAATTTTTAGGGGTGTGGGGTGACCACGTGACATTTTCTCCCTAATTAAGGCCTTTTTGGCAGTCCCTGAAGGGTAGGCAAATGCGCGCGCATTCAGTTTTTTGATTGTCGACCATCTTGTCGGATATCTTGTCGGCCATCTTGTCGATTAAGGACATTTTGGCATAGCTCTTGGGAACATGCTCGTGGGCCTTCGCCCATCGTTGTGATCCCTTGACGGGAAATTTGAATCTGGGTTCTAATAAGGTGCTCAAACTCTAATTTGTAAGTCAGGTATAGGGCTACACAACTTACTCTCGGGACTTCGCCCCCTTGGCGTGGCAGGTATAGAGCTTCGGACCTTGCTTTCGGTTCTTAGTCCCCTTGCCCCAAAATTTGAATTTGTTTGTGGCGCCATCTATTTGTGTATAGCTTAATGAATGCTTTCTATAATAGAAGTGGCTTCACCTAGCGGTATATTTTAAAACTACATACAGATCACTGTACTGGTTACGGGGGAAATAAGGAAATAAGGGGCTCTAACACTTTCTCAGTCACTTTTGTTTTTAATTATGAGTCGTAATCACTCTTAAATAAAACAACTAAAGTACTAAAAACTCTTTTTTATTTATTAGACTAGAATAACAGTAGAAAAACATTATACAGTAACTTGATTATCGCATCATTTATAATTAAACATGTAGTAAAAAACTTATTTACAAAATCAACCCTTAATAAATTATTTAATCTAAAATATATAAACATTATCGTATAAAGTCCACACACATCCTAATGGTAATCCTGCAGTATCGTCTTGTTGTAATAGAACCATCTAGAATTCATCTCTAGGAAATGTAGATGGTATCCTTGCGGGGGCTGTCCAAAGGAATCAAAATACCCCCGGTACCATTCTCGTCAATGTAATTAGCAGTCCAATGCTGCCCTGATTTGTTTGCTGGATTCGTGTTTACAATAATTGCACACGGTCTAGGTTCGTGTCTCTGTAGTTGATTAGAAGCACATACAAGTCGAAATACATTCTTGCGGTTGTGGATCAATTTCAAACATTTCAACACGTTTACCGCATACATCTCTGGAGTTGGTTTTCGTCCAGTCTTGCAATAGTGATTCGTTTTCCAGTGCACACATAGGCTCCGCGATGTTATGGTTTAAACAATTATACGCCTTTTCTTCTTTTTTCAATTTTTTAAGGGATGGATAACCAATCTCGTCTAGGTTTATTATTGGTTTGTTAATACATCTTAAAAACTGTTGTTTTTCACTGTCCTTCACGTGAATTTTGTTAAATGACAGCAGTGCTCTTATCAGATCCTCTTGGAAATTGTTGTAGAGTACATATTCCGATCTTCATTTCAATCCGTGATATTTATCCTCTAAATATCTTATCTGATTTGACATGGGTTTTTATATAAAATAATCTCGAGGTAACTTTATCAGCAGCCACAATAACGAACCGTGATCTGTAACCACAGCAATTTCTTTCGGTATGAATTCATTATAAACACCTCTAAACGATTTATACGGTGACAAACCTTTGTAATGATATCCACTACAGAATTATTGGCGCCCCCTATTGGATCGTCAGTTATTATTAGTACGCCATCAAACTGATTCCGATCTACGAAAGCCTGCTGAAATTCCACCGTTAGATCCTTCAATAATGGGTGCCACTCTCAGTAGACCCAAATAGTTTTGTTACAAGTTGTGTCGCAATCAGTTTTGAAGTTTTGAAGAAATTAATATATGGGTGGCACCTTTTTATTACAAAACGTAAGTATTCAGTTCATTCATAAAGTATTAGGGATGCTGATTCAAAAATGGTAACTTGTTTGCCTGTTCATTTATTTGGATTGGAGCCGCGAGTGTTTGATTGGTAGCTAAATTATTTTGCTTGTTTAGTTTCTTTGTTATTATTGTTTGGGTATTTAACTAAAAAACATTATTAATTTTATTAAATACATAAATAAAAAGTTTGCCTCGAGTAGGATTTGAACCTACGACCTGTACTTTGCTAGAGTACCGCGCTAACCATCTGCGCTATCGAGATACAAGCCCCAATGGATGTAAAGTTTGTCTTTATATTTAGAATTTACATCAGTTCTACATACACAAAGACAAAGTTTGCATCGATTGGGGCTTGAATCTCGATGGCGCAGATGGCTAGCACGGTACTCTAGCAAAGTGCAGGTCGAAGGTTCAAATCCTACTCGAGGTAATCTTTTTATTTATGTATTTAATAAAATTAATAATAATTTTTAATTACATATTGACTTTTGAACTTATTCGTTCATAACAAAAACTTATAATAGTTTGGGTATTTACTTCCGTATGTGTTTTTTAGCTACCTTTTATTTAAAATCTTCCAATATGTTAGATCCAAAACAATGTCCAAATTCATAAACGATTATTAAGTGTTATTTAAAGGCTTAATAATCTATTGGCACCATTTTATTTCTTTAAGAAGGCATGGCATCATAGATTTGATAGTGTGTTGAGTTCTTCTGGAGTGAAGTATAAGTACTATATAATACTAGATCTACTACTATGCAGTCAGGTCGTTTGCCGTCAGAGGAAATTGTGATTTTATAAACAATAAGCATATAACCTTAATGGCATTCACCTGATTAGCCGTGGCCTACTAATTCTAATTTTCTTTTTATACTTTCTTCTTTCTTCTACTAATTATAAATTGGTAAAACACGTTTAATCAGATGAAAGATGACGCTTTAAGGCCTAAAAAATTATTCAAACCAAAAGGTTAATTAAGAACTCGTAAGAATGAAAAATTAAATTTCAACAATGTCAAAAACAAGGTTTTCATTAAATTAGTGACAACGTTACTTATTGAGTGTAGTGTTAACTAGGAATATTTGTTTATAAAGATTTTATGGGTTTGATGATGTTTTGCCCTATTTTTTGAGACTTACTACTGTTATTGTTATTGTTATTGTTACCTCAGTTGGTGCGACATCAATTGCACTGTGATTTTTACTTCAAATTTTAGGTAATTTGCTAGATTACATTACTCTTCTTTTCTAACTCGTGAGGCGATCTTCACTAAAAATTACAACAGACGAAAAAAAACTAGATTACATTCCTAAGCTCAACTAAAAATCATAGGGGAGATATAATGATGTACATTGGCAGAGTTTCGTTACAAATTTATTTACAAGGGTACAAAGCAGTGTTAGTATGCCAAGTTTAAAGAAAATCGTCTACATCTCAAAATGGTCTTCCTTCAATTTTAGTTTTTTTTACCGATTACAATAATGTATGTTAGGTAGGGAAGTATTGGTTTGGTGCTGGCATCACATCTGTTGTTTGTTTACACTTTATTACGATATCAAATGGTAATATATTCGCTAGTAGTGGTCACCTTATCGAGGTGTAAATAGGATGAGCAGATCTTTAATTCGTTTGCTATCAATTAGCGAAAGTAAGAAGGGTTGAACCGTGTAACGTGTAATGACATGCAGCATAATCTTTGATCGTAAATTGTCAGAAGTAAGTCACATTGGGCCATTTTTCTGAAATCGCGAAGACTAACACGTCGTTTGCTGGACGTGGTTGATATTACCCTGTGTCCATTGGTCATGAGTAGGGGACAATAAAATACGTATTTGGAATCTCCTCAAAACGTGCTCTCGAATGTGCGCCCTTGTCATATAGCGTCAATTAGAAATTTGGTTTGGCCTTTGACCTACAAGAGGTCATCCGCTCGAGGTTAAAATAGGGAAACCGTGTATCTAGCAATCGCAGACACGGACATTATTCTTTAAACTTAATTTGTGAAAATAGATTTTATAAATTATATAATTTATAAATAAAATGTTTCAAATTACAGTTATGTTGACCTTCACATTTGATCTAGTAGCGGTCAACCGACCGAGATCAAAATAGGAGTAGCACGTCCTTAATTGGCATATGATTTATTGAAAACAGATTTGAAAATGTTAAGTGATTTATCCTGTAATCATGGACATGGATCAACGACAGAAACTAAGACTTTTAGTTGTCCATAGTCTTTTTTCAAAGAGGCTTCTAATATGTCGCCTCCAAAAGAATGTCCAAATTCATAAAAACTATTATTAGGAATTATTTAAAGCCTAAATATTCTATTTGTACAAATATTGAACGTTTACGATAACCCTACCTATAAAATTAGAACTATGTCCTATGGTGCTGCCGTATGATGCCCGCTAAACATATTGTTCATCTTAATCTTTGACGTAATAGGTGTTACTTGATCGAGGTTAGAATAGAAAATCCTGAATTGCTGTGAGAATCCATTGACGAAAACAGAAAAAGTTGGGCCGTTGGATTCGTAGCATGCACAACGTGTTCGTAAAACTCTGGACGCTAATTCGTTATTAAATATAATAATATTGCAAACACGTGGTAAATATATTCCCGTACAGGGTCCACATGCTTGGATGTTTTTTTTGTGCGTAAAAGAATTGACTGTAACAGGTACAAAGTACAAAGATTAGTTTTGAGTTTATGATAAGTTGTAAGGCTAGAATGGATTTTCAGAGGATTCAAAAAACTTGCTCTCCTACACGTTTGTACACTGTAAACTTCAATCTTATTAAAATACGATTTAATTTACTGAGAATTTACGCGTAGGAATGTATCGTGAAGGAAGTGTCGACCTGTGCTAGCCGATATACATTCTTTAGCATTCGATCCCTTTGCGAAAGTACCGTTTGATAAATCGTAAGTGTGCAGAGATTTTGTGAAGGATCAAGTGAGAACCCACTTCACTGGACGTAGAATAGTCTATGAAAAGATCCAAGTTGGTGGAGGTATACCAGTTTTTTAATGTCCAGTACCAAAGTACAAAATTAACCATCCACCACTTAGTACCGCTCTAAGTAAACGTCTTAATCAACCTCAACAGGTAGTTTCCTAAACCGAGGAGCGGTTAGACGACTAAGCAAAGGAATATGTAAAGTGTAGAACGCTTTTCATTTATCGGCATGGATGTGCACAACTATCTTAATAAATAAATACATGAAGGTATATATCTTAACACTCACATTGTTATTAACAATTCGCAAGATGTATTTTATAATTACGATATTTAAACAATTTTACAAATCTCTAAATACGTTCCTGAAAAATGTAATGTGAACTTCTTCATGTATGCCTTTGTAGGCCGTTTCTGCTCGTGTATAGTGGGCTTGCTTTCAATTAACTTCCTATCTGATCAATTCGATTTACTTTTAAGTTTTTCACTGCTTGACGTATGTAAAACATTTTTATTCAAAATTCCCAGTTATAAAAGAAGAAACGTCAGATGCACGGTAAGTTTAAGCCATCTGCATTTAATCAATAGCTATATATATATATATATATATATATATATATAGTGCGCTCAGAAAGTAACGGGTAAATTCATTATTTTCGAAATCGTTAATTTGTGGTCAAAATCCTGCGACACGTCAATTTTTTATTTTGATTCCGGACTGTATGTTGTGTCACACAAGTAGATGGCGCTGCGCACTTTCCGGATATGGCGTCAAAGTTCATATTTTTAAATGGCAACCCTGTATGTTCTTCGAGGAATGCGATGCAACTCTTTCTCCCGAGTTCAAAAATGCCCTATTTATTGGGATTATTTGAAACAGTGCGATATTAATTATTAAATGTGGCATAATTCGAAAAGTGATGCGGTGTTAGTGTTGTCAATACTTGCTGCGTTAAATTAATAATCTGGGTACTAAAGAGTGCACTATATTTATTAAAATAAACATAAACTGAACGAAAACAAACATAAAATAACACTTAAACATAATAAATGTAAACAAAAATATAAGCTCATAATAAACAGTAATTCAAAATTTAAGTAAATGTTCAAAATACCCTCCCTGTTCTACCCAGCAGTATGTAAGACGATTACTGAATTCATTGATTACATTTGTAATCGTATCGGGACTCATTTGCCTATACACTTCACGGACTCTGTTCTTAAGAACATTAATATCATCTGTGGGAATTTTAAATAGCCCCACAGAAAATAATCCAGCGGAGACAATCCCAATAAATAGGGCATTTGTGAACCCAGGAGAAAGAGTTGCATCGATTTCCGGGAAGAACGTACAGGGTTGCCATTTAAAAATACGAACTCTGACGGCATATCCGGAAAGTTCGCAGCGTCATCTACTTGTGCGACACAGCATAATGTCCGGAATCAAAATAAAAAATCGACGTGTCGCAGAATTTTGACCACAAATTAACGATTTCGAAACCGAGTTCTTATTTCTGATTTCGGAGACCTCCCATATGTTCCATACCAGGTTCTCGGAAAGCTCATAGGATTTGTTGTTAACTGACCGAGTACCACTGTTTTTTTGATATAGATTGCTTGATTTTATTTGTTTTTCCGTCGGATTTGGTGATGGTGGCTGTTTATGTGGAACTATCGTTTGAACGGCAGACTGACATTAATGGATTGTTATGATACTTTAAACGTTTGCTTTTCCACTATATAGACTACATCAACAATTTTTACAGAATGTATGCAAATTCTTAGTACTTAATAAATTTATAAAGAACAAGTATTATTATGTTGAACACAAATTCTTAAAAAAGTTACATAAAGGTAAGAAATAGATTTATGTATGTCACAAATATATAAACAATATCCATGTAGTGTGTTGGAAAAAGGAATGGAAGATAATTCTAAATACGCCTGCTCTATAGATTCAGAATGTTTTCACCAAAATATGTTTTAACATTAGACAAGTCTTTTTAAAGCCGATAAAGCAGATTTTTCCTTCACCTTGATATTTTATTATTATAGGAGTGTGACTAACAGATTATTCGTTTTTAATTGAATAAGTATTTTTTAATTTCTTGTAACAAATTACTGCAAATGTGCAAGTGCTTGTACACAAAGCCTTGTTACGTGCACAGAGATTGATGTCCCAATAGTGAAGGGTGTGCTGTAACCCCTACTAAGATAGCCGAACACTCAGTCGTTTTGGGAAACCACTTGGATACGTAAGCGTGTGGCTAGAGTAGAAATGGATAAATTTTGAATAGAGTACCACTTGGTTTGTACTTGTATCGCCCTCAAATCAATAAAGGGCCACGATATAGTAAGACCTACGGTACAATTAAAATAAAGTAAAGTTTACCAGAAAGAGAACAGGTCGGCTTAGGATTCGGATCCTAATACGTCGAAGCGCAAGGAAGAAAATACTCTGTAAAGCAAGAAACACAAACATAAAGCAAAAATTAGTTACATTAGCAAGTATTAAAAATTTGACATGGTCACCCTGCACAACGAAGAAGTTTTATTTCACAGAAGCCAAATTCTAGTGTAAGTAAGTAACAAATTGTAGAGTTACATGTTTACAAGGCAACAGCTGTTCGTACTACAGTTAGAGTTCCTAACAATAGTTAACGCACAAATCAACAATGCACAATGGAAGCAAACAAGGAAATTCCAAGGCGTGCATCTTGTGTGAGTAGTATATTTATTAATTTTCGTTACTTCCAAAGTAAAAAATAAACTTTTAGGTGCATAGTGTTTTCAACAGAATCGTCAAATCGTCTCCAACGTTTAAGTTCGTATCGAACGCCTGTAAGTAATTGAGTAAGCAGTTTCACATCTTTATTTATCACGCGTTGAGACAGAAGCGAGCGACAAAGTAATTATGATGATCGTATGTGACTATTCATTTCTCCAGGGCTCCATCACTAACTATAGTAAAATAAGACCGAAACGTTTTACTTGATTTCACCCGGTGTTGTTTTAGAGAGAAGTCGAAGATAGCGGAGGCCAACCCCTTGAACTATATTCGAAACAAGGTTGTCGTAATCCAACGTGCAGCGCTCAATGTTGAGGAAAAGTAGTTACCAGCGTATTCACGCCCAGTACGAGAAGTCTTCAGGCACAGGCGAAGGATCGATTTCAGCATAAACTTCAGAAGAATCCGAGATAAGAAAGTACGTCTTAGTTATGAGACAAAAGTTATATTTAGTATTAATTTTAGTATCTGTTTGAGAAGTAAAACCAGCACCAAGCTGAATGTAACTTTAACATGTAAATTTGGAAAAATTACAGCAAATTTCACTTGAGAATAATGGCTTCTTTAAGAAAACGAAAATAAGGACACCTGTTTAACTGTTCCGTTTCCCACCAATTAACATACTTGGTGCGGCGTTGCCACGTATTTATAACCCGTAACCAATGTAAGGTGTGTTGTCTAATAACTGGTATGAGATATTCTCAATTTTGACAGAAATTTTGAACACTACAAAACGTCACAGTCCAAAACATGAATCATTCCGTCGTACAAAGATTTGCCAATATACAAGTCTTTTATTCATTGTAGCAGAAATTTGT
The DNA here is from genome assembly GCA_036346205.1 of Vesta saturnalis. Classification (NCBI taxonomy): domain Eukaryota; kingdom Metazoa; phylum Arthropoda; class Insecta; order Coleoptera; family Lampyridae; genus Vesta; species Vesta saturnalis. The sequence goes on along the minus strand of JARFJB010000512.1, from coordinate 1,497,897 downwards.
CAACGTGAAAGATTTTGGATATAAATTGTATTAAGCACTTGTACACAAATTCTTCTTTTTATCTCTTATAACAAATTATGACGGTGTGCAACGAATAAATAAAACTTCTATGGTAGAAGCTAAATAAGGTAAAAAGATATACAAAACAACAAAATAATACAAGCAAAGTACAAAAACCAAAACACCAGTAGACAAACCAAGAAAGGTAAACAAATAAGCAAGCAAAGAAACTAGCCAATAATCAGCATCTCCTGATTAAAATACAGAGAGTTATTATCACACAGATTTCTATGCTACGACGCGTTCTGCAAATACCGTCCATAGTACCCGGATTCTACTACCGAAGGACAGCGACTCCATGAACCTCTGTCGTTTCTGTTTTATTTTGAAATTTTGTTCTTGGTACATGCAAATAAGATGAGGGTTAGCTACTTTTTAACTAATCAGAACTAAATATTTACTTCCTGTTGTAAGGTACGAGCGCCTATTAAGGCCCAGTGCCTAAAAAGACCCACTTAATCATTCACAGAATTTGTAGAACATATTACTAAATTTTCTGCACTGTTATGAGAAGAATCGAACCTGGAACATAGGCCACCACCAACAGTTTAATTTGAGTCGCCGTCGTGACATCATCTGAAAACGTGCGTCTTTTAAATTCTGCTGCTAGTGTGCTAATAATTGCTAAAACGTGTAAGTATATTTATGTAAGGTGAACTGAAGATATACAGATTTATGAGGCATAGACAGATTTTGCCAAAGATTAGTAATAAATAAGAAATTCATCATATAACCTAAAAAACGTTGACTAACTCGAGGATTCCTAATAAGGCCCACCGAAAAGTTCCGGTAAAGGCCCAGGTGGGCCTTATTAGGAACATCAATTTTATACCTTACAGATATATTTGTTTTGTTTCAGACAAGTTAAAGATGCCACGAAAAAGTGCTCAGTGGCCAGAGGAGCAATTACGGCAAGCCATGGATACTGTCAGAGATGGTATGGCTATCAGGACAGCGAGTACAACGTTTAGAATTCCAAGAAGAACGTTGCGAAATCACCATGCAACCGGCCAGTACATGAAAGGGATTGTGAGTCCTTGTATTTTAACACATGAACAGGAAAACGATTTGCAAAATAGAATCTTAAGATTAGCACAAGTAGGTATGCTAATAACTTACAAATGCCTTAGACGATCTGTATATACGTACGTAAACACAATGCAGATTGTCCGAAACTTTCCAGAAAATACTGCAATGACCGGTTGAAAACGGGTTAAACTATTTTTGAAACGCTACCCAAATGTTACGAGACGAAAAGCCCAACATATGAATGCAGATAGAGCAGCCAAGCTCAACAGATATATTATAACTGATTATTTTTATATATTGAAAACTGTTATGACTGAAACGGGAGTTACTGAAAAGCCACAGTCTACATTCAATATTGACGAAAAGGGTTGTCAACTCAATCTTCATAAACAACAGACTGTTTTCGCTAAAAAAGGTGCCAAACGACTTCATATGCTATCAGAGGAGTATACCCAAAATGGCATTATAGTTTCGTGTGGTAATGCCCTAGGGCAAACAGTTCCACCTACGATTCTGATCAAAGGAGTTAAACAAAAGCCAGAATGGTCTTTTCATTTGCCACCTGGTTCAGTTATTCATATGACGACTAAAGCGAGTATGACAACTGAAGTGTTTGTGAAATGGATAGAACACTTTTCAAAATATAAACCGCCGGGCAAAGTTCCACTTATTTTTGATGAAGCATCATCACATCTAGATTACACAATCGTTGAGGCTGCAAAGGAAAGAGCTATTATATTATTTTGCTTACTTAGCAATACCACCCACGAACTGCAGCCTATGGATAAAGCAGTTTTAATCCATTTGAGTCCTATTGGGATAATGAGGTTTTGAATTTTTGGACAAATAAACCGAACCATACGATTAACAAAACAACTTTTGGATTAATATTTGCTAAAGTTTGGCCGAAAGCAGCTACTCCAACCAATATAATAGCTGGGTTTCGAGCAACGGGTATATATCCATACACGTGTTTAAGTGGGAAGTGGAGGAAAAGGAAAGGGTTCTATACTCACCTGTAGATAATGTGGCCAACCGTCTAGCTCAACGGTTCGGGCGGGTTGGAGAAGATAGGTGTTAAAGCCAGGCGCCAGAAGCCGCTCCCCTTTATTAGAAACAGGCACTACTATCCCGACTCCTGGATAGTGATGGCGAAGGAGGCGAGTAGGGAAAACAGGAAAGGAGCACCCAAAGGAAGAGAAATAAGAAACTGTTGTAGTGTAAACAACAAAATATAATGATCGAACCAAAAACAACAATAATTATGAGTGTGGATCTATTTAGTTCACCTAAAAAGTATATTAAAAAAAAAGGAAAGGTATCTTTAGGCTACAATATTCAAACAAAATCTTGGGTCACAACTAGAAATGAAAATCTGACTTTAAATAAACCAAAGGTTGGTCACTACGGTTATTATCCAAATAAACAGAAATTGACAACGTTCGCAAGTTGAGCAGGTTCGTTAACTTTGAACCCGAGCAGTAATTAATTTTTAATCTAAACATAACAGTTACGTGTTTCTCTTTCTACAATGAAAGACCTTTCATTTGTGTTTAACTGAAAGAAAAACATATATAAATAACGCTCACACAGCGTTTGACAATACTCAACCTTTAATAAAATTTACATGCTGTAGTTGCACAACATTCAGAGAAACCGTAATACCTTTGAAATATACTAAAGTCATTTACAAACTGTGCGCGTGCGCGTGCGCTGTCTTTCGGAAGAACAGTACAGTTTGCCCAAATCAGGTATCTAATAAACAAAGCAAAGCACCCGAAAGGAAAAGCTAACACTGGCAACTGAACGTTCCCTCAAAAGGCTAAATATAAGTAGTAAGATAAGAAAAAAATAACCAATCGCAAAAAGAGACTGTACTTAATTCGTTCCAATACTTCAAGAATCACGCAGTATTTATTAAATAAATTCACAGTTATGACGCAAACAGATGCGACAGAAAAAAATTACATGTAAATAACCTTTGAACTAGGTGGTAGTAAAAACCACGTGTAAATTAAAAAAAAGGAAAAAGTATTTATAATACAGAACCTGTTATGACGTTAGTTCTATCTCGCAACTCAACAATCGAGAATGGTTTGTGCGCAGCGTGCTACTTGTCAAAAAAAAAAACAAAAGGTAGTTATTAACTAGTAAGGGTGTGGTTCCAAAGTTATCAAATATTAAAATTAGCAGTGATTATTATCAGTTGAAACGCTTCCTAGAACCCTTAAATATAACTTCAGCAACAAATATAGCATTTTGTGAAATGTTATTAAATACCAACAGATATAATCTTGATCAATTACTTTGACCTACACAGTGTGGACTTCATATAAAGTAAGTATGACAATATTGAAATTATACTAGTTGATTATATAAAAATTATGTTATAGCGAGTAGTGCTTTAATGAAATCACTGTCGAGTAATTTCGCATGAAGAGACGATAAGGTATGTATTTTAGTACATGCGATAAATAACGATAACACTCTGACATTTGTTTATAGGGTGTAAAGGGTTACCGTAATGTAGTTACAGCACTAAAGTTGGTGTAGACAAATCCAAATCAGCATGAAGAAGCAGTGGAACGTCCACGAAGAAGGAGTGTAGAACACAACGTGCTTTAACTTCTTTCAGTACTAACCATTAAAGTACAGGCATTAAGAGCTAACCGGTAAATACTAAGCCATTAAGTGATAATCATTACGTGCCCTTTTGTTGTAGACGGGCACATTAAAATGGTATGGACTGTGTTCCGTAGTCGATCGAAAGGATCTGTAGTTTGTTTAGGGGTGGTATGCCTTCAAACGTCAAATTTTAGCAACTAGACTATTTCTTTAAAACCGCAGTTAAATGCGAGCAACAAAGCAGGTACAGAGAGTGTAGAGAGAAACAAATATGCTTTGTCGTAGGTATTTCTCCCAGATTATACGCGAATAATTGTTATTAGAAATTTTCCAGAAGAAATGTTGAAATTTTTCTGAACAATACTTTTTCGACCAAAAATTGTTATATAGATCGCTTTTGTATCGATAAAAATTCAATAAAGAAAGTTCCAAATTATTGTATTTTTTATGCCGCCATCTGGCGAGAATTTCATACATTAACAATTATATGCTTTTAAATAAGTAAATACCAAAGTTAAATTCTGACATTGGAGTATTGGAGTATTGGAGTACATGTGTACTTCTTATAATTAAATTTCTGTTGGCGAAAATTTAGCACGTTACACATATGAGCCTAATATAATACCTGATGAGGATTTTGCACCGTCCGAGCTGACAGTAAGCAGGGTAGTTACCTCGAAAAATGAAGGAAATTCTGAAAATAAAAAAGATGCACCTAATTCCACTGCTATTTCGGTAGAAAAATTCATAACAAATCAACGACATCCTCTTAATACAAAGAACACAAATTCTAAGGTCATACTTGATCATCAACAAGCTGGGCCAAGCAATATAAACAAACATCAAATATTGTTTTATTCTTCATAAGACAGCAGCGACTATTCAGTTCATAATATCTCGTCTTCTGAAGGCGAAAAGATATTTTCAAGTGAAAGTGATAACGAACCAGAACCTAAAAAAGGGAGTTTTAAGGATATTCTACCAACGCCGGATATAGAGGAAAAGAAAATTACTCCAAGAAAAAAATTCTTAAATTATAGAGCTTCTCAGAAAGTGACGAAAGCACTATTTGAAGAAAAGATCAAACAAAAAGAAGCCACAATGGATAGTCACAAAAAAGTTGTCGTAAGATGGTATTGTCACTTGTGCCAAGAGGTTAAGTAATGGACATGAGACTGTGCCTGAGATATGTCCATGAGGAGTGCGTGGGCCTAACAAAAGAAGACCAGGAACCAAGTTTCTTATGTCCTTCCTGCTCTTAAATCGTTTAGATTGTTGTATTTCGTTCTTTTTAATTACAGAAATTTTTAAACAGCGTTATATCTCAGAAAATAATTTTAAGTTTTATTAAACGTTTTCTTTTTGCAAATTGTCTTTTTTTAAATTTATTACGGCATCTAATGTACTGTATTTTGGTTTATAAATCTTCTGTAAGGAATTTGACTAAAATTTTATAATGGGCCTTATTAGGGTCAATGCGTGGGCCTTGTTAGGGACAGTGGGCCGAAATAATAACAGTTTTCACTTTTTTAAGTTGATTTTTTTTAATTTGATTACTATACTTATTTTTTTGTAGTGTAATAAAACCTTAAATATTCACATAAGTACTTGCATAACAAATACGGACGAAATGCAACTCCATGTGTTTATTTTGAGTTGATACAGTTAAGTGGGCCTAATAGGCGCACGCACCATATGTTTTTAAGATACCCATAGTAGAATATAATAGGATGCAAAAATAATATAAATCAAAGCGCGTATTATGATGGTAAACATTATCATACATAACCAAGTGTTATTTTTATTTGCTGATTAAGTTATTGTGTCAATACTAAACGTACATGGCGATTTGTTTATATCTCGTACCACTTTAAACTTATTAATTTCTAAATTCATAAATTTCATGTTCCAACAGACTATTTCTTTTGATTACATATGCGAGAGCGGCTTCATGCCAGTGATTAAACTGAGAAGTATTTAGATATGCGTTCTTACACTAGTTATTAAAAACGAAAATTAAAATAACGTTTAAATATAAATAACTATAAAGTCAAAAATCTAAACGATTTAAATGAGATTTGCAATCAATGAATTCAGGAATTGTACGCTCAATGAACTGTAATTTAATAAAGACGCTCAACAAAAGAGACCATAATTTTAAATCTCCATACTTGATGACACGGTTAGTTAAAAAATTTCTTTGTCGGCACTTTTGATCTAATTGCTAACTTATAAAACGACTTTTTTTATAATTTCTCCACTTACATACATTTTTATTTCTAGAAACTAATTGAATATCACTCAGATGAGATATTAAATGTCAATCGATATTTTCCATTAATAGAGCACATTGGGAATACTTTCTAAACCAGAGAACCATCTAATGGCATCCTATAGCAATACAGATTAGCCAAAACAATTTCACGGTATCCTGTACGAAAAATCCCAAATGATTTCGTTTCTTTTTTTCTATATCAAAGAGATATTAAATTATATGACAGATGGTTGGTAAATAAAAACATACTTATCTGTATCCATTTTCTGTCTTAGTTCCACTAGTTACTCTCAAAATATTAGCGTGAATAAAAATTATGCGAAATTAATCAGTGATGTTGGTGCGTTTATGTAATGCGGTAAAAAGTAATTTTATATTAAACTCCCTTGAGAGAGGGGCATTTACCCTCTTTTATGCCATATTAGTATGTGATTAAATTTCCATTTAGAGGGTGTTTCTTAGATTTAATCTATTCAACCGCAAACGTATAAAAAAATTATTTATTATTATACGGTTTCCTTTTCTGGAGTTCCAAGATTAACTTTGTTCAGGCATGTTCTGCGTTTATTCTAACAAACGCCTTGGTTTATATCAGACAACGAATAGAGAGATTGAAAAATGTTAAAAATATTCATGTTTGTATTCTGTTCTAGTAGCAGTTTCCAATAAATAAATCGAAATTACATGAGATCATTAACCAAAGCAATTGCTGTGCGTGAATTCATTCTCATGTTGTGAAAATTACTGTTATCAGCCAGCTAAATTATCTACTATTAATATTAAAAAAAAAATTAATATTGCAAAAATTCATCCCGGATAAATTCTGTCACAAAGCTTCTGGACGCAGTGCCATTGTCAGTGTAAACTTCTAAGACAACACATGCAAAATGCAAAAGGCGGATATCGTACCGTTTTAAAATCTTTATTGACTTTCCATTAAACAATAACTCGCAGTGGTAACTACTCGAGCTTTTAGCAAAACAAACAAACGAATCCTTAATCACCTGCAACACACAAAAAGTGGTAATGAAATTTACCCAATTGCTCAAATTTTATTGCTTCTCAATGAATTAATTTAAACCTGATATTCATTAACATTTAATAGTACTTAATGTACTTAATTTTTACATTCTCAAAGCGTACTTGAAAATTATATAACAATTTTGTTATTTATTAAGTTTAAATTTAATCAACCTTAAATGTACTATAAAAGAAGTTCCCGGGCATATATGCATATTTTCCCATTACACTGTAACGTTGAAGCTCTTGTTGAACAAGATTGTCCATTTAGGTATCAAATATTATCCTTAGTCTTGGTCTAGGTCATGATATTAGTTTTTGTATTAGCGTTGACATTAGAGTTGGTTTCCGTCTTAATATTTGTCTTCGTGTTTATCTTATTCTTCACCTTCGTCTTCGTCTTCGACTTCGTCTTCGTCTTCGTCTTCGTCTTCGCCTTCGTCTTCGTCTTCGTCTTCGTCTTCGTCTTCGTCTTCGTCTTCGTCTTCGTCTTCGCCTTCGTCTTCGTCTTCGTCTTCGTCATCGTCTTCGTCTTCGTCTTCGTCTTCGTCTTCGTCTTCGTCTTCGACTTCGTCTTCGTCTTCGTCTTCGTCTTCGTCTTCGTCTTCGTCTTCGTCTTCGTCTTCGTCTTCGTCTTCGCCTTCGTCTTCGTCTTCGTCTTCGTCTTCGTCTTCGTCTTCGTCTTCGTCTTCGTCTTCGTCGTCGTCTTCGTCTTCGACTTCGTCTTCGTCTTCGTCTTCGTCTTCGTCTTCGTCTTCGTCTTCGTCTTCGTCTTCGTCTTCGTCTTCGTATTCGACTTCGTGTTCGTGTTCGTGTTCGTCTTCGTGTTCGTCTTCGTCTTCGATTTCGTCTTCGTCATCGTCTTCGTTTTGGACTTCGTCTTCGTCTTCGTCTTTGTCGTGGGCTTCTTCTTCGTTTTCGACTTCGCCCCCCTCTTTGTCTGCGTGTATATCTTCGCTTTAACCTTCATTTTCGTGTTAATCTTCGTCTTGGTCAAGGTCATAATAATAATTTTGATCTTAGCGTTGACATTAGAGTTGGTTTCCGTCTTAATATTCGTCTTCGTGTTTATCTTAGTCTTCACCTTCGTCTTCGTCTTCGTCTTCGTCTTCGGCTTCGCCTTCGTCTTCGTCTTCGTCTTCGTCTTCGGCTTTGTCTTCGTCTTCGTCTTCGTCTTTGTCTTCGTCTTCGTCTTCGTCTTCGTCTTCGTCTTCGTTTTCGTCTTCATCTTCATCTTCGTCTTCGTCTTTGTCGTCGGCTTCTTCTTCGTTTTCGACTTCGCCCCCCTCTTCGTCTGCGTGTATATCTGCGCTTTAACCTTCATTTTCGTGTTAATCTTCGTCTTGGTCAAGGTCATAATAATAATTTTGATCTTAGCGTTGACATTAGAGTTGGTTTCCGTCTTAATATTCGTCTTCGTCTTCGTGTTCATCTTAGTCTTCACCTTCGTCTTCGTCTTCGTCTTCGTCTTCGTCTTCGTCTTCGTCTTTGTCTTCGTCTTCGTCTTCGTCTTCGTCTTCGTCTTCGTCTTTGTCTCCGTTTTCGTCTTCGTCTTCGTCTTCTTCTTCGTTTTTGACTTCGCCCCCCTCTTCGTCTGCGTGTATATATGCGCTTTAACCTTCATTTTCGTGTTTATCTTCGTCTTGGTCAAGGTCATAATATTAATTTTGGTCTTAGCGTTGACATTAGAGTTGGTTTCCGTTTTAATATTCGTCTTCGTGTTTATCTTCGTCTTCACCTTCGTTTACGTCTTCGTCTTCGTATTGGACTTCGTCTTCGTCTTCGTGTTCGTGTTCGTCCTCGTCTTAGTCTTTGATTTCGTCTTCGTCATCGTCTTCGTTTTGAACTTCGCATTCGTCTTCGTCTTCGTCTTCGACTTCGTCTTTCGATTTCTTCTTTGCCTTCGACTTCGTCTTCGTCTTCGTATTCGACTTCGTCTTCGTCTTCGTCTTCGTGTTCGTGTTTGTCTTCGATTTCGTCTTCGTCATCGTCTTCGTCTTCGTTTTGAACTTCGCATTCGTCTTCGTCTTCGTCTTCGCCTTTCGACTTCGTCTTGCCTTCGACTTCGTCTTCGTCTTCATCTTCGTCTTCGTCTTCGTCTTTGTCGTCGGCTTCTTCGTTTTCGACTTCGCCCCCCTCTTCGTCTGCGTGTATATCTGCGCTTTAACCTTCATTTTCGTGTTAATCTTCGTCTTGGTCAAGGTCATAATAATAATTTTGATCTTAGCGTTGACATTAGAGTTGGTTTCCGTCTTAATATTCGTCTTCGTCTTCGTGTTTATCTTAGTCTTCACCTTCGTCTTCGTCTTCGTCTTCGTCTTCGTCTTCGTCTTCGTCTTTGTCTCCGTTTTCGTCTTCGTCTTCGTCTTCTTCTTCGTTTTTGACTTCGCCCCCCTCTTCGTCTGCGTGTATATATGCGCTTTAACCTTCATTTTCGTGATAATCTTCGTCTTGGTCAAGGTCATAATATTAATTTTGGTCTTAGCGTTGACATTAGAGTTGGTTTCCGTTTTAATATTCGTCTTCGTGTTTATCTACGTCTTCACCTTCGTTTACGTCTTCGTCTTCGTATTCGACTTCGTCTTCGTCTTCGTGTTCGTGCTCGTGTTCGTCTTCGTCTTAGTCTTCGATTTCGTCTTCGTCATCGTCTTCGTTTTGAACTTCGCATTCGTCTTCGTCTTCGTCTTCGACTTCGTCTTTCGATTTCTTCTTTGCCTTCGACTTCGTCTTCGTCTTCGTATTCGACTTCGTCTTCGTCTTCTTCTTCGTTTTGAACTTCGCATTCGTCTTCGTCTTCGTCTTCGCCTTTCGACTTCGTCTTTGCCTTCGACTTCGTCTTCGTCTTCGTCTTCGTTTTCGTCTTCGTCTTTGTCTTCGTCTTCGTCTTCGTCTTCGTCTTCGTCTTGGCCTTCGTTTTGGACTTCGCATTCGTCTTCGTCTGCATGTGTGTCCGCGTTTCGGTCTTCGTTTTCGTTTTGGTCGTCGTCTTGGTCTAGCTCATGGTACTGGTGTTGGTCTTTGCTTTGGAATTAGAGTTGATATCCGTCTTAATCTTCGTCTTTGTCTTTGTTTTCGTCTTCGTCTTCATCTTCGTTTTCGTGTTCGTGTTTGACGTCGTCTTCGTCTACGTCTTTATCTTGATGTTGGTCTTGATCTTCGTCTTAGTCTGGGTCTTGGTGTTGGTCTTGTTCTCGGTCTCGGTTTTATTTTAGCTTTAGTTCTTGGCCTTTGTCTTGCTTTTGGTCTTAATATTTGGCCTTGAAGCATAATAGGTGCTTAATGCGCAAGAAAAAATTAACTTAGGGTGATGAATTCAGCCTTTTATATATATATATATATATATATATATATATATATATATATATAAAACAGTAAATCATGTTAAGGTTATCAATGCCTTGTTTATTATTTAAAATGTTTTGTTTTTTATTAATGTGGTATGACTCTAAGAATAATCTTTTTTTATAGTTTGACTCTATCTCTAGTATCTTGGTTTCTTAAAAATTTGTTGTATGAGATGTGGTGTGAAGATGAGTCGATAGAGCACAAAACTTTTTTTCCAATTTTGGCGGTACTACGGTGTTGAGTTGGACGGGAACGTAACCATTGACTAGTTTGTCCTATATATGTAAGATTACATTGACATGGAATATTGTATACTATATGACTAAAAAGTAATTTTGGAGTTTTATCTTTTAGTTTAGTGAATAAGTTTCCTATAGTTTTATCATATGAGTTTGAAAAAAAGTTTTGTGCTCTATCGACTCATCTTCACACCACATCTCATACAGCAAATTTTGAAGAAACCAAAATACTAGAAATAGAGTCCAACTATAAAAAAAAGTCATACCACATTAATAAAAAACAAAACATTTTAAATAATAAACAAGACATTGATAACCTTAATATGATTTACTGTTATTTATATCATTTTAATCCACAATTATATCTAGTTAACAATATATTTACAATGGACCTGTGATAATGGTTTTTTGTTAACTTAGCATGTATCGTAATTAATAAGATATCTTCTTGTTTATAGGTTGTTGCACACTTGTTCGTTTATTGTTCAAATTGGATTAAGTATGACGTTGTCAACTGAATGCCAATGCCAGCGTAACCCTTTTTGGGAGTTTTAGATAATTTTAGAATTTATTAATGTTGATTTACTTTACCTTTGTATTTGACAGACTCTTCTTTGTATTATTAATTGTACTTAACGTTTAATTAAGCTGTTCTGTAAGTAGTAATACTTTATTAATGTTTGTAATTTTCTTATTTCATATTTTAGCTTCTTGAAAATGATTTATTTTTAACTACATGTTTCGAACGATTGTATGCCAAAATAACTTACAAATTGTTATTTTAACACATTCCGTTCGTTTATAAAAAAGTATTAAAAAATTATATATATATATATATATATATATATATATATATATATATATATATACATATATAATTTTGCAATAACCTATTTATTATGGAGACGAAAAATTTTATTTTAGCCACGCGAAACGGCAAAAAATTAGTGCTTAATTACTGCATAAGCAAATTGAGTTGTGTAGAAGTTCACGTTTGTGAATTTAGCCGTATCAATGTGATGTTATTATTATAAGGTTTTGTTAGGAACGAATAAGTAAAAAATAAATATGTAACTAATTATTATTAATTTTATTAAATACATAAATAAAAGTTTACCTCGTAGGATTTGAACCTACGACCTGTACTTTGTAAACTACGGGTCGTAGGTTCAAATCCTACTCGAGGTAAACTTTTTATTCATGTATTTAATAAAATTAATAATAACTTTTAATGTGACGTTATAACAACTTCCTTCCTATAAAGGCGCAAAATCATATTTTAACGGAGCAAAATGATGCCTAATTACTGTATTAGAAAAAAATTATTTATCCAAAAATTTGCGGCTTCGTGAAGTTAGCGGCGTTTATAAATTTATTTTACAAGTTATTTCCTATTGGGACACAAAATTGAATTTGAACTGCGTAAAATGGCGCATAATTAGTGCTTAATTATGCGCATGTTTGAACCACCTTTAAAATTTACTCGGTTATCTTCACCACCTTTTGTATAGGTAGTAACCTTTTCTTTTATTATTTGTCATGCATGAGAACCACGTGTACTAATCACATAATAATCTACCAGCTTTTAGGTTATATTCTAATGCAAAGGTTTTTAGTAGCAAGATGAAACAAGTGCGTAATCAATGTGCCGAAGCCTTTTGATAAAAAATAATAATACCGTTGTAAATTGAAATTTCGATTACAACTCGTCGAATCGAGATAGCTAAGAACTAATCATTCCACAAGCCTTTAAGCGACAGCCTTATTTATCAACCTCTAAAAGCAAAGGAGAGGCGAAATATTAAATACATATATTAGTAAAACAACTGCCCTCTTAGCCTCGAAGGTACTTTTTGCCTCATTCTCCTCACTATAACACATAGTATGAATAAGTTTTGTGTAGGATAGGTGATGCAAGGAAGTAGGTATGGTGGGAATACCAGTTGCCCGCAGGTGACCAAACCCTAAATCCTCCCAATGTAATTATGAATCAAAAATTTTGACGCTGACACTTGAGTACCTAACAACTTTTGCTCCAAATCGAACAACGTTAAGAAATTCTTTTCGAGGTAACGTGCCTTGGACAAAGGCACAGCATATATGATCATTATATTAATAATTTCAAAAGTAGGCTTTCCAGCAGTAATTAATGGCTTATTGTGATTTTAGCTACATAATTAAAATTAATTAGTTCAACATTTAATACATTTTTTATTTAAATTGAATGTTGAAAGGGATGAAATAAGTCTGTATATAAAATTTGCAAGATTTCAAAAGCATTTGAAGCTCACGTTCAATATAACGATCTTGAAAGTCATACAACTACGGGGGGGTAAATTGAATACACTTTAAGGATTAGTATAATGATATTGTTGGGTGGAATATGTGGTTGTAGACCATTTTAAGAAAACGTGAGTGGAATGAGAACGAGCAATTTCATTATGATGTCACGACTCCTTATGCATATATGCTGTATATCTTTCATACGGTATTTCATTTAATATCTTTTACGTATACAAGTTACGACAAATTCAAAGGGAAAGATTTAATTAATGAGACTTCTTTCGCTCAGCTGAGTACTTAGTAAGGTTTTACAGTTGGTGTTACAAAATAGACCTTTGGGCTACTGTATCTACGTTTTGGTGGAATAATTACTTTCAGTTTTAAATGTGGTAAAGAGGAAATTATATCTTCCTACAAAAGTTTATGTACGAATAAGATACTATAATTACTAAATAGTGTATTTCTCCATTTCTATTATTTGACATGCCATGGTTTGTTGAGCTTGAATACAATATTTTTACACTTTGACACAATTTTTAAATGCAATAAACAACTTTTAAGTCTAGTACTGGAAAATTCCACAATAAAAACTATTTCAGTTAGATTTTCAGGTTTTTACTTTGTTATAATCAGTGTTAACTCTAAATAAGTTTCTTGGAATTATTAATGGGTTTTTAATTGTTTTTAATGACGATATCCGGTTTAGGGTCCACTTTGGTGTTAGTTTTTCATCTGTAACGACAATTTCCGGTGTAATTCGTGGTTTACAAGATTTAGTAAATTGAATGGCGATTTGGATTTTATTAGCGCCGCTTGAATTAATCTGCTGTTTAATTCGTGGCTTACTTAAATTAATTCGTGCTCAATATTAAATTGAATTCGCACCGTTCGTCAATTAAATTAATTCAAAGTTTATTATAAGTTTTGCTTTAAATGAATATGTTCAAAAGTAAATATGTAATTAAAAATAATTGTTAATTTTAATAAATACATAAACGAAACCAACTGAGCTACAATACAAGGCCCAATCGATGTAAATTTTGTCTTTATGTATGTAAACTGATTTAAATTCTAAAATGATATGTGTGAATTCTTGCGATATTGCAGGCGCAAATTCCATTAATATAAGTAATTTGACTGTAATATTATTATATTTAGAATTTACATCAATCATACATACATAAAAAACATCGATTCGGGCTTGTATCTCGATAGTTCAGTTGGTTAGAGCGGTACTTTAGCAAAGTACATGTCGCAAGTTCAAATCCTACTCGAGGTAAACTTTTCGTTTATGTACTAATTTTTAATTCGAAGTTTAACCAAATAGCAACAGTCATTTCAATTGAAATATACACATTTTACGTACAAAGTAAAAACTGCAATGTCTTAGACATATAACACCTATTGTTGGCCTAGATTTCTCTAGTGGAAAGTACTTTAATTTTACGACTAGAGTTTAATGACCTGGGCAGACCGATTATCAAATGCGAAACTTTCTTTGAGATATTATTAATTTCTTGGCTTAATCAGATCTAGTCATGGGATTTACTACAATTCGGAATTTTTCTCAGGGTCATAACATGTATGAGTCATAGGCTGTTCTATGATATGTTCCTAATACCACCGATAAAAACACTTTTTACTTTGCTACAAATCAGGCCTTACTGCAATAAAATAACGCTCTATTTCGAAGAATATGTACCACCTGAGGTACCCAAAGTCGTTGCTGCGAAAAGAACTATCTTGTTTTGATGACTGTGCGCCAGCGGTCATACAAAGAAGTTGATATTGCGATAAAACACATTCTATTTCGATGTGTCTGTGCCACCTGCGCTACTCTTAACAATCGTTATTTCAAAAAAATACTTTGTTTTGATAAGAGTCTACCACCTGTTACATACAAGCGTCTCCATTGAAGTAAAAATGCCTTATTTCAATCTGTCTGCCACCAATGGTAGAAAAAGGTTACTACGAGAGGTATAGGAGGTTATGCAATCTAAAATTCGCGAAATCGACTAATTATCTCATTTTACGACGTTTGGCACTTTCGTTAAGATCGACCATGATCTCATATGTTTGTGTGTGTATGTCTGTGCGTGTGCGTGTACGTGTGCGTGTGCGTGTGCGTGTACGTGTGCGTGTGCGTGTGGGTGTGCGTATGCGTGTGAGTGTGCGTGTGCGTGTGCGCGTGCGTGTATGTGTGTGTACGTGGGTGGGTGGGTGCGTGTGGGTGCGTGCGTGTGCGTGCGTGTGTTTGTGTGTGTGTGCCTGCCTGTATGTGTGTGTGTGCGTGTGCGTGCGTATGCGTGAAAGTATGCGTGCGTGCGTGCGTGTGTGTCTTATGTGTGTGTGCGTGTGTGTGTGCGTGAACGTTTGTTGCATGAGTGTGTTTTTTTGTAGAATTACGTTGTGTATAACGGACACGTGTATGTGCGTGTGTGTGCGTGCGTGCGCGTGTGCATGTGTGTCCACGTGAGTGCGTGTGCGTGTGCATATGCGCGTGTGTGTGTGCGTGTGTCGGCGCGTGTTCGCGTGCTCGTGCTCGTGAGTGAGCGCGAGTGTGAGTGTGAGTGTGAGTGTGAGTGTGAGTGTGAGTGGGAGTGTGAGTGTGTGCGTGTGTGTGCATGCCTAGGTGTGTGCGCACGTGAGTAAGTGCGTGATCACGTGCTTGCGCGCGTGTCTGCGTGAGTTTGTGTACGTGGGTTCGTACGTGCGTGTGTGTGAGTGTGTGCGTGCGTGCTATTGTATGACTGTGAGCGTGTGCGGGAGTGCAGGTGCGTGTACATGTGCGTATACGTTTGTTGTATGTGTGTGTGTGTGTTTTTTTTGTAGAATTACTTTATTCAGCATGCTCCATTTTCAGAAAAATACTACTTGCTCCTTTGTAAGTAAACTTAAACTAGGTAGATTAC
The DNA here is from genome assembly GCA_036346205.1 of Vesta saturnalis. Taxonomy (NCBI): domain Eukaryota; kingdom Metazoa; phylum Arthropoda; class Insecta; order Coleoptera; family Lampyridae; genus Vesta; species Vesta saturnalis. The sequence goes on along the minus strand of JARFJB010000512.1, from coordinate 1,482,109 downwards.
GTTACCATACAACTTTTGTATCACAAATCTATGTTGTCTAATGTAATAGCTAAATTAATTTTAACACTATCAACTTCATTTATCTATTATCCAATTGCTATTGAATTTTTTGTGCTGTACATGAATTAAGCGTGTGTGTGCGTATATACGTGTGTACGTGAATGCGTGCAAGCGTGCATGCGTGCGTGCGTGTGTACGTACGTGCGTGCGTACGTGTGTGCGTGCATGCGTGCGTTTGTATGTGTGAGTGGAGTATGTTATTATTTGCTATAACTCCAGAATAATAAGGATAAGGTACTGTCGTATTTAGCCTTAGCTTTATTTTTCCTAGAACTGATTAGATTTTAGGAAAAACCCAGCCTGATAGGTGGAGTTTATTAGAAGCAGTGTTTATGTTTAACCAATAATTTTTAAATACGGCTGCATATACAGAAGATACTGACATGTAGATTTTAAAGTATTAAATTAATTATGTTCTGGGCAATTTTGATGCGATATGATTTGGCAGCAAAAATATTCATTAGGTAAAATTTAAGTATTCGCTCAATTTCTTTTAACATCTGAATAACGATATAGGAAAATGAGTAAATATATTTTGTAGGCATAATTCAATTTACATAACCTTTCCTTGTAAATTTTCTTAATACAAAACCAAATAAGACTTAAAAATAGATTAGATGTGGTTTAATACTGTATTTTCGATATTTTTATAGCAGTTGGCTGCTTTGAAATTGTTTTTTTAGGTTAGCATCTATATGCCAATTTTTTTTTTATAACGTTGCTTTTTTCCATTATGAACATATTACATATGAATTTATTGCATAGCTATCCAAAAAAAAATGTTGTTATTGTATTGAAATTTCCAGTTTATGAAACCGGACCAAATTTTAAACTAAAGGGTAACTGGACATGATGAAATCAAAAGTCGTATTTTCATAGTTGCCTAGTTTATCGTTTTATCTGTAAGTTAGGGAATTTTTAAATTTTAAATTGAATAGCTTACATTTTATTATTGCCATCGATCGCTTGTATTAACTTTATTATAACCTGGTATTATCGTTTTGTTATTCCTGACAATTTCAGAGATATGGCTTCTTGCTTTTTTCAAAATAATTTAGAAAAGAACGCAGGATCATATATTTCATTTTAAAATTACCATAATCCTTAGATGAATGAGAGTAATTATATTTTCATTCCTTCCAATTGCATCTTAATAAGAAATTGTGGGTTTTTCAAAAGGCCTGTATCCCGGAAAACTGAAAAAACCTACCTTATGCAGTACCTTCCAAAATTTCTTAAAACCGTCGCAGTAAAGTAAAACCTGGACAAGAATACCGAACCAGCGATGAGAACTAGTTAAATTTTTTGCGACTCGATGAAAACCCTAAACAACTACCACACAAGTAGCTCTTAATTTTTAAATAAGCCAGAGGTCAGTCAGAAATACTTAGGACGAAGGAAAAACAAACCCTACAAAATTACTTATCTTACCAAACCGCAACAAGATGATCTGAACCGTCGAGTCCAGTTTTCTGAAACTATTATGAAAATGTAATTTACACCAAAAGATTTTGTTCAGGGAGGACGCATCATGTTGCTTTAATAGACAAGTGAGCCTACTTAACTGTACATTCTGTAGTAGAAAAAATTCCCGTTGAATGTCGGAACTTCACACTGAATACCCGAAAAAAGTTAATGTTTGGGCGGGAACTTTAGGAGACCATTTTTATAGATGGAAATTTGACGGAACAGAAATATCTTGATCTTCGTTGGTAATAATCGATGACATTTGGTACCAGCATGATGGAGCTCCGGTTCATTTCCTACAGAGGAATCATTACGTCTCTAAATAACCAATTTGCTGGGAGATAGATTGGAAAATGTAACACTATGGAATGATCATCTGAATCCCCACACATTTCTTCGCTAGGAAACCTGATTGCAGAGTTTACAAATATCGGCTCAAGGATTTAGAAGAATTTAGAGAAAAGGTTTTGGACGAAACCGTACAAATTACTCTAGGTATGTTGCCGAATACTTCGGTAGAATTTTATTATCGCCTCTGATGTTGGTTAGCCAACGATGATAGTCATTTTGAGCATATGGTTAAGCAGACAGGTGTTTTGTTGTTTTTTTATTATTATATTGTTATTATTTTGCTATATACACTTGTTTAATAATTAAGTTTTTCCTACTGCCTTTTCTTGACTCTTTTGACCAATTCTGGTTGAACCATTTTCGAGATAATTAACCTTAACTTGTTACTGTGTTTATTTCGAATAAAGCGAGATGATATATCTCTAAAATTGTCTGGAGTAACACAACGATAATATCAGGTTATAGTAACGTTGATACAGATAACCTTTTGTTATAATAAAAGTTAGGGTATTGCATTCAAAATGTTTGAATTCCTTACCTAGGGAGATAATCACACCCATGGTAACGCTGCAAATATAATTTTTGTATGCATCATGTTCATTTACTACTTTGAACAAAATTTGGTCATTTTATGTTTAATGGTGTGCTGAGATATTTGCCAGTTCTGGTTTTTTTTATGTGAACCAAAATTTATTAAATCAACTGTAATTAGGTATTACCTTAAAATGTTTCAAGTGTCCAAAATGTCCAGTTTGATTGTCTTCATACGACGGCTTAAAACTGAATCACACATTTCCAACAATAAAGGCTTTATGCATTTTCAATTTTGCTTTTTAGTGCGTCTAGGTTTTGTGGTTTTGAAGAAAGCACAAATTCCTTCATAATATCCCACAGTGAAAAATCATATGGGGTTAGCAAGTAACACACACACACACACACGCACGCACGCACGCATGCACGCACGCACGCACGCACGCACGCACGCACGCGCGCACGCACGCACGCACGCACGCACGCACGCACGCACCCACGCACGCACGCACGCACGCACGCACGCACGCACGCACGCACGCACGCACGCACGCACGCACGCACGCACGCACGCACGCACGCACGCACGCACGCACGCACGCACGCACGCACGCACGCACGCACGCACGCACGCACGCACGCACGCACGCACGCACGCACGCACGCACTCACGCACGCACGCACGCACGCACGCACGCACGCACGCACGCACGCACGCACGCACGCACGCACGCACAAAAGCAACCCACGCCACACGCAAACCCGCACACACGCACACACGCACACACGCACACACGCACACACGCACACACGCACACGCACACACGACACACGCACACCACACGCACACACGACACACACACACGCACACACGCACACACACACACGCACACACGCACACACGACACACGCACACACACACGCACACACGCACACACGACACACGCACACACGCACACGCACACACGCACACGCACACACGCACACGCACACACGCACACGACACACGCACACACGCACACACGCACACACGCACACACGCACACACGCACACGCACACCACACACACACACACACACATACACACACACAACACACACACACACACACACACACACACACACACACACACACACACACACACATATATATATATATATATATATATATATATATATATATATATATATATATATATGTTACAATACTTATTACAAAATAACATAATGTAATACAATTAAGTAATGATGTATTGTGTAGTATTGGTGGTGCGCTGCTTAGGAGCCTTCGTCCTCTTCAGTGCGTGGATTGCATAGTTGTTGGGTTGCATGGCTTTGTGTTATGCCTGTTGAAAGGGTGATGTTGAGTACTGTGGGTATCCAAAAAAAAACTACCGTTGTAGTGGTGGTTGCTGTTGTTGGAAAGGTTATGGGGACTGTCCTGTTGTCGCTCAGTTAGTGTAGTTGATACTGCTGCTGCTAATGTCCGGTATATCTAAAATAAACGGAAACAAGTGTTAGTTGTGTGATTACATGGCCGGTGTTAAAAGAACGTAAAAATTGAATAAAGTGTCGATACTACATACGTAACCTTCGTGCCGGACCTTAGTATTACTACCCCAAAAGAACAGCAACCTCTGAATCATACATGAGGATTACTCCCCACAGGTCCATCGCAGTTTTCGCTTGAGCGAGCGCCGCTGCCACATTGCGGATGACAAGTAGGGCCTTTTCCGCATCCGAGAAAGCCCAATATAGAGTCGAACCCTAAAGCGGGTTGAACAGGCGGGGTAGCGATTGTGGCGGAAACCGCTCGATACTTTCGTCTTCTCATATTTTCCTGATCGGTCGTAATTTACACCGGTTCGGTGTGGAGAGGTTGTTGCTGTTGGCGGTGTCCGCTTTTGTCACTGTTGGCGGGGTGCTTCGGTCTGCTTCCACTAAGGCTGCAGGAGACGTGAGAACTTCCGACATTCTCGAAACTTGGCCAGAAGTCAAGAAGTTAGCATTAACGCGGGCGTACCACAGGGATCCGTTATAGCGCCTACACTTTTTCTGCTGTACATAAACGACCTTATTTCTTCAACAACTAACCCCATCCATTGCTTTGCTGACGATAGCACTCTTCACTGTAGTTCATCTCAGTCTACTCATAGTGATAATCCACCTTCTATGTCAAATCAAGAAATTAAAGCTGAAATGGCAAATTCAATCAACAAAAACATTCAACGTATTCTCGAATGGGGAAGCAATAATCTAGTTAAATTTAATGCTAACAAAACTCAGTGTTGCTTTATGTCCGCCAAAAAAGATCGATCATTTCCTGTTGTAAGTATGAATGGCTCAGTTCTTAAGTTTTCAGACTCTATTACTCTGTTGGGTATGACTGTATCTTCAAATCTCTCATGGGTTGACCATCTTCTGTCAGCTGCTCGTAAAATAGGCTTTTTGTACAGATCTAAGCAGTACTTTACCTCTCGACAACTCCTTTTGCTGTATAAGGCCCAAATTCGGCCTCATATGGAATATAATTCTCACCTTTGGGTTAGTGCTCCCCAATACGCTCTCGATATCGTTAATCGTATTCAAAAGAGAGCGATTAGGCTTATAAATGACCCGTCTTTAACTTCTCACATACAGTCCCTTGAGCATAGAAGGATGGTTTCAGTTCTTTCTTTGTATTGTCGTTATTACAACGGCTATTGTGCTGGTGAATTACATTCTTTGATACCATCTCCGGCTATCTTTGCGAGAAACACTCGGTTCGCTCAATCACATCATCAGTATGCAGTACAAATCTCCACTTGTCGTACCAAACGGACGCAATCCACATTTTTCTACACGGCTTCTAAACTCTGGAATGATCTCCCTAGTTCCTGTTTTCCTCTCACTTATGATATGAGAAAATTTAAGGTAGCTGTTCATAGGCATCTATTGGCAATTCGTTGTCCCTCTGTCCATCCTCCTAAGTGTTTCTGAGTGCTTTAGCACGATAAGCCTTATTTAGCCTGTTCAGGTCCACAATCATAAAAAAAAAAAAGGTGATCACCATCACAGTTCACGCGATTAGCCCATTCGGTGCGAGGTTTAGTGCATTCCCTGTGACGGAATCCCTGGCACCGGTGACACTGTCCGATGCCGGATTTCCATCTCATGCCTTCCTTGTTTCTTAATCATGAAACAATAAATAGCATTGATGTCGCGTTCTTGTAGGTCTAAGAAATTCTCGCTCTCGGAGATTTCTACAGGTACTCCCCGTAGGACAACCTTAAATGTACGTTTACTCGTTGCTTGATAGGTACGGTACGGAGTATCATGCTTTGGTGAAAGCGATTCCTAGTCGGTCTAATTCACGAGAGAAGGTGACTCAATTCTCCTTCTGGCGAAGGGTTGTCGGGGGACACTCTCTTTCTCTGGTGACGGAGTTTTCCATGGCTTCCGGATGGTCCGTCGTGCTTTCAAGAGTTCGGGTTGATGTGGGCGTTGTATAGCGATCCGTCGATGACTTCTTCGATTGCTTCTTCTGTAACACGAAGACGTTGGGGCTGGTAGATCTGGGGCAGGCATCTTCTTCGACGGTGTCGGTGCCGATTACCGTGGCGATCGTCGCTGGTTCGTTCATCGTAAAAACGATAATCTCTTTATTAAAAACTGATTAATCTCTCTTTATTTGTTACCTTCTCAGATCGAAATGGAAATTTCGAATTATAAACCAGGCACATTGAGCTCTTTTTGGAGGATTTGCATCCGACCAGTGCGCGCAGTTATGCCGATTAACATGTCCATAGAGTTTGACACGTGCCTCATCGCACCACAAAATCGATCGCAAGAAAATTGGATTAGCTTCTGCACCAATGGCGACTCTTTCATAGAATTCCAATAGTCTATTGTGATCAATCATCCTCATGAAGCGCTCGGAGTGCAGATGGACGATGGCTTAAATTTTTTTGACATCCTTTGCACGGTTCTTTTTGATACGCTTAGTTCAGCAGATGCTTTACGAGTCGATCTACTGGTATTGACTACAAAAGCTCCAGCAACCATCTGTAGGTTGTCATCGTTGCAAATGAACGATTACAGTTCGGGACATTAAAACGCTTCTTGTATTTTCAAATTTTTTATTCAACTTCCGCATATGTTACCGACATGGTATCGACGATGCTTAATACTAAATTCTGCGATTACTTTAGCAGAATTTTATTGTACTTCCACCACAACTGAAGGATAATAACTCGTTCGGCATAATAATAACTGCACGTAGACTCACTTAACACTAACCACTATAACTGACAACAATGAAGTGTTGTTGCCTACTTAAAGTTGTTACCAACCTATCGAAACAAAATATCCACCCTGCTCCACCCTGTATAAAATTACATTAGAAGATTAAAGTGCAATTATTGGTTTTACTACTTTGATAGACCAACTCACATGATTTTGATTCATCTGTTGTTAACCATTTAATACATATGTATTATCATATAGACGTTACAAAATACAGAGAACATAAAAGAGTAAGCAATTCTTTACGGTTTAGATTATCTACTAAATAAGCAGAACAAGATACTTACAGAAAACGTACGAAATCATGGTCTAAACAATTCATATTCTTTACAACTTTTTACTCAACTGTATCACTTGTATATTTCCATTAATACCTACTTTCGTATTTCCTGTTCTTAATGTTTCCAAAATAATTATACCCTTTAGTAAGTCAAAGTATCCAACAACACATAAAAGAAAATAAAATTAGTTTGCATAATTGATATATTTCGAATGGATGCACATTTAAGCCATCAAATTCTATATTTCGAAGTAGTAATGAGTAATCATCTATTATTCAATGCAACCTAATCTGGTAAAGCACCGTGTTTGCCCTATCTCGTATATACACGCCACTAGACCATTTCATTACTTTAGCACAAACTTCAGTCACAAATAATTTAACGAACTGACTCTCTGTTATAAAGAGAGAACAAAATAATTGGGGATGAAATGGACCAACTAAGTGGAATTGATGCCATTTCTACAATTGTTGTTGCTATTATATTTCCATACTCGCGTTTAAAATTCTTGAAAAAAAATTGCTTCCGAAGGATCACAATCAACACCCCACAGTTCCTTCACCTATGAATTATGTGGGAGTTCCTGCAGTCGAAATCTTAACAATAAGCGAATATGGAAGACTGCCTTATTGTTAAAAAAGTACTGATAATTTATATGAATTAAATTGCTTTTAAATTCGCGTATCTTCCTGTATAAAAATGTTAGAACTTAATATCCTGTTAAATAAAATAGCCCAAACCGTGATGAATTTAGAGGTAAATAACACAGAAATTTAACAGCTACCTGAATTATGGTTTCCGGACGATGTTTTAGACGCTTTTTGTAAACCTGGTTTATATAAAATGGACCGTTAAAATAGTGTGGTAATAAATCTAATAGTATTTTAGTAGGGTGTCTTTTGACACCAACTAATATACTACACCTTCATCTCACTTTCATTTTATTTTTAACCTTAGGGGTTCATCCATTGTTTATATACAAACCAAACTTTACTAAACACAATAATGACCGTAGTATGATATACTAAACGCAATTAACATAATATATTGAAGTATAAGTTTTTATTATTACGTCTTGATTTGCCACCGAACTATATAATTTAATCCTTCAATTTATACATTCCTAATTTTCAATTTGTACTATAGAAATAGGTCTGAAGATGACAGTTATCTCGAAACTAGTCACAAAATACACCTACGTATCACACAAAAGAAACTTAATATTTCGAGCTCGTTTCAATAGCTAAACTATCATAACGGATTAACACGAACGCACTAAACACAAAATTCTAATATACAGGGTTGCTCATTAGTGCGTCAAAGTAAATTTGCGGCTTGACTGTGCACAGTAGAAAAAATGTTTTATACAAAAGTTGCTTGAATTCAAGCACGATATAACCTAAAAATATTTTCGCATATACAGAGTGTCTCTAACGGCGGTACATAACCTATCTTTCTTATTTTAAATGGAACGGTATCGTTTTTACTGCGGATTTCGTTTCTAATCTAAAAAACAACCCCTTTCTATTAAACATGTCGTATAGCTAAACTTAACCGTTTTTGAAATATTTGCACGTTTAGACAAAAAGTTATCATTTTTTCGTCTGAGTTCTAAAATTTATTTTGAGGTTACTACCAAATCTATGAATTTGTAACTACGCATGTAATTACTGTAGACATTGATCTTTTAAGAAATATTATGACTTATTTAATTTTTATACAGGGTGTACCAGAAATATGGGGACTTATAGTTTTTTGTTTTAAATGTAAATTACTGTCTTATCTTAAATACAACACCCTGTATATTATGATTCGAAAGAAAATTGAAAGACCTACGTTTCTTGTAATAAGCAACGGTTTTTGAAATATTTACAGTTTTAATATTTTTATTTTAATTCTTCGTGGTATAATAAATGTGCACCCTGTATAATATTAGGTATATTGACCAGAAAAAGATCATAATAGTTGCCATACTTAAATAGATGGTAGTGGAATGAGGCCAACCAAGGGACAAAAATGGTGGGAGAAGTCAGGCCCACGTTACCATTTCCCATCCCTATTTTGACGGCTTTTGTTAGGGGGCGTTTTTCAACCCCTTGACGGTGTTTTTACCCCTAATAAGTGCCCTGTTGGCTGTATTAAGAGCCTTTTTGCAGTCCAGCCCCTGGGTTGAGGGTGGGGTCAGCTTCTCTTCGGGGGCGATTTTTAACCCCTTGATGGAATTTTCAGCCCCTTGAATGTATTTTCACCTCTAATTAAGGCCTTTTTGGCAGTATTAAGAGCCTTTTTGTCAGGCCACCCGGGGTTTAGGTGTGCGGGTGGTCACATGACTGTTATGGGGCTTGTTTACATGGCATTATCACCTCTAATTAAAGCCTTTTGGTAGTTCAGTCCATGGAGGGTAGACAAATGCGCGCGCATTCAGTCTTCTGCTTGGAGGGCCTGAGGGTAGGCTACTCCTCCATTTGCGGGTGTGGCTTGTCGGAGATTATGTCTGCCATTTTGGCCACGATTTTGTCTTGGAGGCCATTTTGTCGACCATGGCGGGAAATTTGAAATAGTATTCTAATAAGGAGCTCATAAGACAGGTGTAGGACACCGTACGCCCCCTGGTTTCTGATTGGTGACGGTTATTTTGTTTTTAATTATGACGTCATAATTAAAACCCTCGACCATTTTGCTTTTTGGCGGGAAATTTGGAATGGTATCTCATGCTGACGCATCGGACAGGTATAGGTCGCCGCTGCTTACTTTCGGGTCTTCGCCCTTGTGTTAAGGGCCTCACTTATTTTGATTTTAATTATGAGTCATAATTAAATTGTGGAAGTAGTCATGTGGAGAATGGGCAGGGCAGAACAGAGTCCAATTATTTTAATTACGAGTCATAATCAAAGCCTTCGGCCTTTTGGTGAGAAATTTGAATTGTATTCTAATAAGGATTGCTAACACTAACTTGCAAGATAGGTATAGAACGCAGGAACTTGCACCCGTATATTTTTAAAAGTACATGGAGATACCTGTAATCGTTAGGGTTGTAAATTTGAAATAGTATTCTAATAAGGGGCCCTATCTTATAAGACAGCTATGCGCATCTGGACCTTGTTCTCAGGTCTTCGCCCCCTATCTGGCCACCTGATTGTTTAGCACGCCATCTACTGGTGTATTTTGAAAAGTAATAAATGTTTTCTGTAATAGGGACTGGCGTTATTGGAAATGAAAAAAGGATAATTAAAATATTTTACATACAAGATCTGCCTGATTGGAAACACCTCTGTCAAAAAGGAATTTATAAGCACGCCTGAACGTCCTAAGTTGATAATAACAATAGCATCGCGCAAATGAGCCAAGTTTTGCATACAGTGATAAAAATACGTTTTACAGTTAAATCAGTAAAAACGCCTGCACAATAAATATAACCAAACTTGAAATAAGGCCTGTAGCAATTAAATAAAGTAAATAAAATAAGGGTAAGAGTTAAAATAAAAAAACAATTACTTACCAGGGTTGTTGTTGATAATCGTGTTAACCTCACGCTTAGGGAGAGTACCAGCTCTGAGTGTCGGTTAGCCTTATCTACAAAGTAAGTGGTTGCATATACAGTGGGAGAAGAATTGTTAGCTCAGCTTCCTGTTTGATTTCATTGAGATTGATTGATTTGAATGATTTGGTTAATTGATGTGTTTCAAACTTTCCTTCCAAGGGAACGAAGACCTAACAAGGCGTGACGACCCTAGACCAAGCTCCGTAGTCCCACAATTGTCTTATGACGGACCGCTCACTAGAATACAATTTCAAATTTCCCGCCAAAAACAAAAATGGCCGACAAAGCTACTAACCTGCAAAATTTAATTAAGACTCATAATTAAAAGCAAACCGGCTGCGGAATTTTATGGCAAAGATCCGAGGGCAGGTTCCAATGTCCTATACCTGGCTTATGAAATAGCATGAAGACCCCTTATTAGAATACTATTTCAAATTTCCCGCCAAAACAAAATGGCTGTCAAAATTTAATTATGACTTATAATTAAAACAGATTAACAACGACATAGGACGTTCAGGCTTGCTTATAAATCTAAGACTTTTTTGACGGAGGTGTTTCCGATAAGGCAGATCTTGTATATAAAATATTTTAATTATCATTTTTCCATTTCCAGTAATGACAGCCTCTATTACAGAAATTCATTCATTAGTTTTAAAAATACACAAGTAGATGGCGTCACAAACAACCAGGTGGGGCGGACAGGGGGCGAAGACCTGAAAACAAGCTGTCTTATAAGATAGGATGAGGTCTCCTTATTAGAATACTACTTTAAACTTCCAACCCCAACGATTACAGGGACCTGCTTGAACTTTTAAAAATATACCGCTGATTTGATTGAGATTGATCTGATTGAGATGGATCTGAAAAGGGCTGTGATAGGAATTTGACTATCACTCATAATTAAAATGTGATCCGTAACAGGGGACAAAGACCCGCGAGCAAGTTCCTGCGTTCTATACCTGTCCTGCCGGTTAGTGTTAGCAATCCTAATTAGAATACAATTCAAATTTCCCGCCAATACAAAATGGCCGAGGGCTTTCTCCTGCGTCGTCCCTTGCCCACCTGACTACCTCCACAATTTAATCATAACCCATAGTTAAAAACAAAATTGTTGGAGAATTTGATAGACTAGTAATTAAAATCAAAATAAGTGAGGCCTGAACAGAGGGGCAAAGACCCCAGAGCAATTCGCGGCGTCCTATATCTGGCTTATGCGTTAGCATGAGGACCCCCATACCATTTCAAATTTCCCGTCAAAAAACGAAATGGCCGAGGGCTTTGATTGGCTCATAATTAAAAAACAAAATGACCATCACCAATCAGAAACCAGGAGTCGGGCGGCGTCCTATATCTGTCTTATGAGCCCCATATTAGAATACTATTTTAAATATCCCGCCATGGCCGACAAAATGGCCTCTATAACAAAATGGCCGCAAAAATGACCGACAAAATGGCGACAGCCACACCCGAAAAATGGCTGCAACCAATCAGAAACCAGGGAGAAATCAGGAATTATAGGGTGCGTGGCCTGCTCTCAGGTCATCCAATCAGAACACTGCATGCGCGCACATTTGCCTACCCTCCAGGGGATGAACTGCCAAAAAGCCCTTAATTAGGGGTGAAAATGCCACGTGACCCCCACCACACCAGACACGTGACCGCCCCGAGCCCCTAAACCCCGGGATAGATTGACAAAACGGCCCTTTGTACTGCGAAAAAAGCCTTAATTAGGGGAGAAAGTACAGTCAAGGGGCTGAAAATTCCATCAAGTGGTTGAAAATCGACCCCGAAAAGAAGCCGACCCCACCCTCACCCTTGGGGCTGAACAGCTAAAAAGGCGCTAATTAGAGGTAAAAACACCGTCAAGGGGTTGAAAATTCCATCAAGTGGTTAAAAACACCCCCGAGAGGAAGTCGTCAAAATAGGAGTGGAAAATGGCCACGATCACGTGGTCGTGAGTTCCCCCACCAATCTTGTCCCTCAGCTGGCCTTATTCTACTAATGGTAAAGTGTATTGACTTTTGTATTACGTATGTGAGTAAGAATGTAATTTCATAAAATATATAATAAAAATAGTACTATGAAAAAAGAAACTTTTTTAAAATAGACGCTTTTATTTACGCGTAGAAAATGGAGAAAATTTATGAGTGTTGATAATTTCACTAATCCTTCAGCTAAAACGGTTTTCGAGATAGCAGTACATGTAAGCCAAATTTGGGTCACACTGTGCACAGCGTGTCCAATATAAGTGTGTGCTATATATAATATGGTAAGAGATAGATTGGTTAAATGGGACAAAAGTTGTCTAATAAAGAGATTATATTTATGGCGTTTCCAAGTACCTTTACTAGTTTGGAAGATATTTCAAAAAAACTGTTGAGTTTTTTATTTTATTTTTTTTTCTGGGCTTATTATTGGAGATATTGAAAAATAAAAAGAAGGTTTTAATTGTCACCTTGTCTACTCTTTTAGATGATGTTTCGTTGAGCAACCTTCACCAACTTTGTTTTTTAAATATGTAAAAAAAATTGACAGCATTTTTATGCCATTTCCTATTACAAATTCAACCTTATAACGCATGCATGTTTCTAATAAATTTTTAGAATAAAAAACATTTCATTTTTATTCCCGAGTTTTTCCGTCAAGTAGCCATTGAAAACAGTATTTTAGGATAAAATTAGCTCTAAAAAATTACCCAAAACATTAAATTAAGTAAAATTTACAATAAATGAAAAAAAGTCTAGAGGTGTTAAGTCAAGGGATCTTGCTGGCAAAGATACGATTGAACAATTGCCAATCCACCTTTCCGCCAATTGATTAGACACACAATCACGAACAATTGTAGCATTATGGGCTGGAGCACCATTTTGTTGAAACGAGCATTTTTGAATCACTGCCAGCGATAAATCATCTAACCCCTCAACATTATTTTCTAATAAATTGAGATAGCGTTGCGATGTGTGTGATTGATTGTAAATAAGTGATCTTATTAGCCACCTACCAAAAATTTCTACCCACATGTTAAAATTGAAACGACGGTATCTAGAAGATCTGGTTAAGCGTAATTTTTATTCTGCCTAATGACAACACCATCATTGTTTACTATACTGTCATCTGACTAGATTATATTTAATGGAAAACTAACATGGTTTTAAGACATTCTTGTATATCATTAAAAAAAATTCTACGTCTTGCATCGTCACTTCGCAAACTCTGAATTTGTAAGAGTTCCATATTCAACGTATTTGCAATTTGTGAACGCCACAAATACGATCTAGTTATTAGATAACTTTTGTTCCATTTAATTGATCTTCTATCTCTTACCGTTACAGATATTCCCATGCAGTTCATTGTTATCTTGGACATGCCACATATGCCAGTAGTAGTGAGACACCTCACCTTTCACTTTTTACCATTACGCCCTCATGGGGGTCGTATTTTTGACCATGAGAATAAGGTTGACCTTGTGACTGACCTCGTGGCTGATCTCGGGTTTGACCTTGAGACTGGTCTTGGATCCTGTCATTGGAATTGGCCTTGGAGTTAGCATTGGGCTAGCCAAGATCAGAACCTAAAATCTGTTCAGCCGGAAATATAAAATTTTTTAATAAGGAACCTAATGCTAACTTGTAAGACAGCTGTAAGAACTTATGTTTGGGTCTGCGTCCTCTTGTCGTGGTCCCCCTTGGCTGGAAATAGTGGTGGTCCTAATGCTAACTTGTAAGGCAGGTATAGAAACCTGTGTTGGGGCCTGCACCCTCCAGTCGCGGCCTCCTTGTTGCGAATGTGTTCTGTAATAGAGGTTGATAGTGCGTATCTGTCTCCCCCTCTCTTCTCCCCCTCTCCCTCCCCCCTCCGGCTCTCTCTCGACTCTTTCTCAAACAAATCAATTAATCAAATCAAATCCAATCACATTAATCAAATCAATTAAGCAAATCAATCTCAATCAGATTACGCTCGATCAAGTTAAATCAAATCAAACAATCAGATCATAATCAATCAACCAAACCAAACCAATCTCAATCAATCAAACCATAACTTATAGCTTGCTAAAACCAGCTCACAGTTCAAAAAAATTGGTTTTGTTTAACATGC